>JACGTP010000003.1:3547410-3567690 GCA_023678845.1 Mischocyttarus mexicanus | reverse complement strand
ATTATACGTACAAACTAAAATATTCAGATTAATCTATGGGAAAATGTTTTAATTTATCTCAATTATGTATACAAATGTAAACAAATTAAACCCAAATAAATTAAAAGGTTTCTATTTCGTTCTATCACAAGAACCCACGTTTAAAAGATCATAAAATTATTTAGGTATCTCTACGTTAAAACTTAATTAAATAGTTTCAATTATTTAAAAAAATTGTTTTTAATTTAGCGGAAAATGTTTTTCAAAAGAAATATCAATTTGAATGTATACATGTTTCTCTCTATTTCTATATATATATATAAATACTAGAGTGTTTGAAAAATGAATAAAAAATACCAAAATGTAGTTGATTTATGCATCATTATGAAATAAACCTGACACGATAGATCACATTTGAAACCCTTTCAGTTCTATGAATGCATACACGTGGATGCAGCTAAAATTATTCGCGTGAATTATGAATGCGTACATACGGTGTTCGATTAAAAAATTGTACAAAGTCACGATTATCTATTAAATTTTTTATTAAAAATTATGGTCAGCTTACCAAAAATATACTTTGTCCTAGTATCCAAAACTGCATGTCTATAACTGCATTTATCCATATATGTATATATCATATGCATATCACTTGCATAGGAAGAAAACTGCACACGCGCATACGCGACGCGAAATAAATGACATATTTATTTAATATCACTGTTACTTCTTCCGACGCTCGAAGAAGACTAACAATTAATATGAAAAGTAGTTACGAATACATACGACAAGTACCGAACATACACGAAGGTCAATAATAAATCTAACGACGAAATGACAATGTTCGGTTGTCGACACCGGCCGAGGAGCGACGGAGAGAGACGAACGTAAACAAAACATTGAACGCTCAACTAAGCCGGTAGTTAAGGAATGTTTTTCTGTGAATTTCATATATAACGAATTTCCTAGAATTCACCGAGCTATGTTTTGTACGACTGACCTACTTTTGTATAGCTGACCTATTCCTCTCAACAGTGACCTACTTTTGAACAGCTGCTATCTATTTCTAATGATAGATTTTTATTTTATTTCTTAATATTTAGATAATCAATAAGTATATTTATGAATGATTTATTTTTATTAAATCGATTATTTGAAAATTCTTCCATACGTCTCGTTATACTTACACCACTTCTAAGAAATCTTATTTTATGTGCATGGCGTGAATACACGTCTATAAATCTAACAAAAGATTTATCTGAAAAGAATGAAAGTTATTAAGACATTTTTTAATTAATATTTCGGGCTAGTAACGATATTCAGTAAAGAGTAACAAAAAAGTATGTAATGCTTGAACCAATATATATGTGTTAGTACAATTTAAAAAATAAGTAAAGTGCATTAGAGTAGTGGATCGGTCTAAAATAATTGTTAAATTAATAAAGGAAATTTATTTTATAATTTAAAAACTCACAATATAAGTTCGATGTACGTCCTCTTCGAAATCCATTGTTTGACTGGCATGCGCATAGAATAAGATCTACAAGTAGCGCATGTGTAACGAGGATAATATTCGAGATTAATAGAATTTATCCCCTCCGATAATCATGTAAACAACTTTCGAAAAATAAACTGTCATAGATGATATCAAGCCAGTCTAACAATAAATTTCAAATAGGATATACATCGAACTTAAATTCTAAGCTTTTAGATTATAATGTACATTTCTTTTATTAATTTAATAATTATTTAGCATATGTCCACTACTCTAATGCACCCTTTTTATATTTAAGAATGTTCTAACACGTATAGATTGGTTGAAACATTAAATTATTTCTAACGTAATTCAAAATATAAAAGAATTTCGATATCTTTTTATTTAATATGTTTTTAGATAAATTCTACGAACCGGACCTCAATACTGGATCGAAATATTAATTAAAATATATCTTAATAACTTTCATTCTTTCCGGATAAATCTTCTGTTAAATTTAGACGTCTATGTACATACATGCACATAGAATAAGATCTCCTACAAGTAGCGCATGTGTAACGAGAATAATATTCGAAATTAATAGAATTAATCCCCTGCGATAATCATGTAAACAACTTTCGGAAAAAAAAACTTTAATAGTTTATTTCAAACTAGTCTAACAGTTGATTTCGAGGAGGAAGGTACGGAAAACTTATACTTATTACATATAAATTATAATACACATTTTCTATGTCAATTTAATAATTATTTAGCATAAGTCTACTACTCTAATGTACTCTTCTTATATTTAAGAATGTTCAAACACGTATACATTGGTTTAAACATTAAATTATTTCTAACGTAATTCAAATTATAAAATAGTTTCGTTATCTTTTTATTGTTATATATATTTTCAGATTTAAATTAAATCATCGTTGTTATTTCAATTCTACTCGGATTCGCTCCTTGTTTTCATTTAGTTTAGATATTAAATAAATATGTCATTTATTTCGCATTGCGTATACGCGTGTGCAGTTTATTTCATATGCAAGTGATATGCATATGATATATACATATATGAATAAATGCAGTTATAGACATGCAGTATTGGATACTAGGACAAAGTATATTTTTGATAAGCTGACCATAATTTTTAATAAAAAATTTAATAGATAATCGTGACTTTGTATAATTTTTTAATCGGTCACCGTATGTACGCGTTCATAATTCACGCGAATAATTTTAGCTGCATCCACATGTATGCATTCATAGAACTGAAAGGGTTTCAAATATGATCTATCGTGTCAGGTTTATTTCATAATGATGTATAAATCAACTACATTTTGGTATTTTTTATTCATTTTTCAAACACTCTAGTATTTTTATATATATATGCGTGTGTGTAATAAATAATTATTAAATATAAAAGGTATGAAAAATCTGTAATTGGCGAATCTATGTCATGTCGATAAATCGCGTTTACCTATAAACAAGTAAAATCCTTGAAAATGAATGTTCATATTAAGACGGTCGTACGTAATATACCTTTATGTTAATAATATATATACGACTTTATATGTATATAGAAAGAGTTAGTATACATATAATACATCAATAAACTGTCGTGAGGCACTTAAGAATAAACTGAAAAAATGTATAAAGGGAATGATGAATATTTCGAAGAAAATGAATGAAGGACGATAAAAATTTATAAAAAAATATATTTTTTTTGTTCTTCTTCTTCTTTTTCTTATCGCGTGATCTTTTTTTTTAAGAAACACGTGATTAGAATCTTTGTACATAAATTCGTACTTTGTACATAACGTCACTCATCGTTAATTAATTTCGTTAATAAAAAAAAAAATAGAAACAGTCGTCTCTGTCGATTAGATTTAAATATCCTTTTTCTAATCCTTTCTAATCGAAATGCCATTATAAACGACGAGAGTAAGATGAAGATTGATTATTGCGGTGGAAGATATTTTCTATCGACATTGTTGGTTTTATCAGAACTTGGTGGAATGTATGTTCCTAGTCCGTTTCCATTGGTAACACCTTCGGGTGGTCCTCTTGGTGGATATGGTCCTCCACCTCCATTACCACCACCTCCGTTACCACCACCTCCGTTACCACCACCAACAGCTGTACCAAATTTGAAGCTAGCTCTGTTCCCGTTTTCATCAGCGACGTATCTTCAAAATGTATACATTTTAATTATTATTATTATTCTATTATATTATCGGTATGTGTCTAGCGTATATATATATATATATATCATTAAAATATATTATCGAATATTAAATTATACCAAGTGAGAGATTTTAGACAGTAAACCTGAAATTACTATTTGCGATAGAAAAAACTGTGTCAGATAAAACTTATTTGGTGGGGGGTGATGGAATAGTTAATTGTCCGTCACATGGTATAATAAATGTAAGGTTGACAATTTAATATTGATTAGAAATATTACAAGATAATAAATAAAACAAAAGATATAACAGACATACTTAACAGACACAGGAAGTCCTTCAGGGCTTTTGTACGAAAAACTTCCTTCGACAACACGAACCGGTTGACCATCAACGATTTTAATATCTTCCTTTTCCTCCCTTTGAACTCCATCCACGGTATTCGAACTTGCTGGAGAATTTCCACCTTCAAAGGGTGTCTTCAAAATAAGTCCACCGGAGCCACGAGCGAAGGGTGGTGCCTTTTGATCGGGTGACAATTTTTCAGCCGAACAGTACGTCAAAGATAGCAGACAAATGGCAACCTGTCGCGTATCGTGAAAAGTGTTTTTTTTTCTTTCTTTACATTTTATTCTAATATCGAAACGATTGGAAAAAATTAAAACATCGGCTGTGGTATTTTTATTGGAAAAATATTTTTTAATATTTCTGATCAGTCTTAAACCGATTATTACAAATACTATTTAATCAAGTTATCAAGTAATGATTCATAGTTGTTAGTAGTTTTATTCCTAATTTCAATTTAGTAATTTTTTCCTAGTTTCAGTTATGGAACATATCCCCGAATTTACCATATGTCGCATGTATTTTTTCACATGATTTTCTAAAGAACGTATCAACCCCACCTAATTGTATGTCGTACCCATTGATTGGTCAGTAATTCGTTCCTTTTATTTAACGAAAAAAAAAATATTGATCAAATAAATATAGATGGTTGTAAACGTTGTATATATTTGTCCTACGTAAAGTGTAAATTTCTCGTGTTGAATGAAAATGAAAATAAAAAAGAGATGATTTTTAAGGAGCATTAATATTTCTTCAATCTATTGCATCATGTCAAAAGTACGAAATGTCGATGGAAGGTAATAGTGGGTAAGTTCGAGAGATCGATGACCCGCGATTAACTCGCATCACTTGAATATGCGAGACAAGATGGTAAAAGTTAAATTGTATAACAACCCAATGATTTCATTGAAAATTCACGCATCATCGATGAGAGCCGGGCCATCTTGAAATACCCGCAAGTGTACTTTCTATTTAATTATTCCTCATCATTCATCGTAAGAAGAAGACTTCTTATTTTCGTTTTCATCGAACGCCTTGGGCTATGTACGGCTGTGTGCTTTCATTCGATACGATCCGATCAATTTTCCGATAAGAAGCAGAAGAGTTAAATATCATTCTGACTTTTAAATGAAATATCTTTTTCTTCTTATAGAAAAAGATTTATCTACTTTAGTATTTTTGCGGTTTAAATAATTACACGTTTTTAACAAGTTTTTTTTTTAAATGGGTTTACTATTATACCATTATATTTGACTTATTATATTTAGTATTAGATAATAAATATATTAGTATGGTATATCTTGGATTGATATGCAACCATGGATAATGCAATAAGTGTAAGTACTGATTATTTGTTTAATATGTAAGGAAGTAAAATATATTTGTCTAGATTTTTATTGAAAATTATTTGTAAACATTTAAAAATGCTCGTTTTATTTACTTTTATTAACCATAAATCAAATTCTTTGGTAGTAATTCATTAAATTAATTTTAAATGTAATATTAAATGTATTAGGTTGTTAAGTATGAAATGGAGCAAATTTCAATACAATTATATGCATTTTTGGCTTCATTTCATACTTGACAACCTAATAATTAATAATTTAATTATTAAAATTTAGTTGACACAATTGAAATATTTAATCTAATGAAAGTATTATCTGAAGTAAGAAAATAGTAAAAAGAGGATAATATTTTTTGTATTTTTCATTATGTAAAGAATTTCGAGAGTATAAATATATGAATTTATAATTAAAATATATAATCACGATTGATGAAATTATGCATGGGGATAAAAGTTACGTAAGTATGATAGGTAAGTAATCGATAGATGAGCAAAGTATAGGACTCTCGATATAAAGAAAAATTTCAGAGGATAGTAGTCTATGTTCGCCAGTGAAGAAGATAAGACGTTATGGCACTGCGACATTCGCGCGGGATTTACGATCATGTGGAGAGAAGGGTCATCTGTATTCTATCTGTATATTCTATCCGTTTGTTCGAATTAAATGCACGAGGGAATCTTGCGTGATTATTTCTCTTCGTCGTTGGAATAAATCACTTGTATTGGTCAATTTGGTATCGTTAGAAATAAAATAAGAAAAAAATATTGGATTGATGGTAAAGAAAATAAAATGTCGAATTTTATCCATTGAATTGTGGTAAAAAATCCGACATTTTTTTTTCCACAACAATTATTATATATATTAAGAGATCATTGTGTATTTTGGATTAATATGCAACCATAAAATGCAACCATATTATAAATATTGTCCATTTGCAAAAATAGTAAAAAAATGATTTCATTATTTATACTAAAAATGTAGAAAAATATTAATCCAATAAAATTTATTAGCCAATATATTTCATATTTTTCTATTTGATATATTTATTTAAAAATATTAGTAATAAAAATGAGTAAAATAGAAATATTGGCAAAATATGAATTGATTAAAATGAATGATCAGAATTTCAATCTATCTAAAGTATCTTTCATCTTATTTTGATATAAAAATATTTTATTTACTATTAAAAAAAAAACGTACCAAAGATTGTGCGAAGACGAGAATAATTCGACGAGGATCCATAACGAATGTTGTTGAATACAACGATGATCACTTATGGTTACGACACACTCTCCAAATGGCATATATTCCACGAACACGACACGAACGCACGTATTTCTACGTAAGGTAATTAATTAAGATATCAGTTAAGCTTTAGTTTAATCTTATTTAACGAATAAAATTAATTTCAACTTTAGTTAAAACCTCGTTGGGTAATTTTTATGTGGTAGAAATCTAATAGCGGGATAATTTTTACCCCCTTTATTATATTTTGATATTTCTTTATAGAAAATATCTAATTGAAATAAATCGAAATCCACGTAGGTCTTTTGTCCTTAGGAAAGATTCTACCAGTTATATCCAAGCTTCTTAGCTTCCCCGATGCTTATATACTCACTCGTAACTGAATACTTTTTCCCCCTCCGTATTTTTCCCTTCTTCATCTTTTACCGTTCCTTGATTCTGTTCAAACGAACAACTAAAAACCAGAACCAAGCTCCCGTTTTATTCTTCTCATTATTCTTATTTTTCTATTCCCCGGATGTGAATGCACCGATTTCTTAAACAGTGTCGTGTCATCGATCGCTTAGAAAGATCGTAAGCCCCCGCAAGTAGAATCACAACAAAGTTCTTCTATATATTCCCTCCTCTTTTAATTCATTGTCGACATTTAAAAGTAAGTAAACACGTGACGTGAATATTCCGATAGATTTAGAAAGGAACACACACAGAACCGACCCTTCTTATTTAACACATTTGCTACTACGCAAGAAGAAGAGGAGGAGAAGGAGGAAGAGAAGGAAGAACCCCTTCTTTCACGTAACTTTAATCATTTTACACAATTTTTTACATTTTTTCGAATTTATGTAAAATACATGGTAATCTCGATAAATCATTATTAACTTTAATCGTATTTTTATACTTGTTTTTTCTTCTAATATTCAAAGGTTTGTGTGTTAGAGAGGGTTAAAAGTTAGTTTTTTTTCTTTAAATATGTAACGATGGGTTGACTGGTTTCTCAATTGTCGTAGATACAAGACACTAGATTAGATATATAAACGTGTTAAATTATATCCAAATGTTTATTTAGAATAAATCTATATCTCGTGATAATATAATATAATATTAAGTTGGTGGATAAAAAAATGTCAGATTTTTGGTGACAATTCCAATAGGGGAAATCCGACCTTTTTTTTCTCCATCAAATCGACATAACATATTTGATTTTGAATGGAGCCTGGAAAGATTTATTTTATCTTTCGTGTTATTCAAAATGGCGAACTAATCGTTCATCAAGCGTTCGAATTCGTAATATAAGATAGTTACATTTAACATGATCCGCCATTATTCCATTGCCTATATATTTTTGTCTCTTTGTTTCTATTTGCAAAGAGACATATGAAATTTATCATGTTGGTTGTCGGTTTGGCAAACGGATCCAACAGAAAGGGCAACGTCGTCACGAATCTTTGAAGAACGGAGAGAAACGAGAACTCGTTCGTTCGTTCGTTCTCTCGTTCCCTCGTTCCCTCGTTCGATCGCCTTTAAGGGTAGAAGGCCAGAACATACACGCACACGTATATTACACATATGAAACAACAATAATACTCTCTATACTTCTCGTGAAACCTTTGAAGAGGATGCGTTTGCTCTTTGGTGTCATGCCGCGACGACGACGACAACGAAGACGACGACAACGTTGACATTTTATTTCCACTGCTAACTAGTACTTCTCCGTTACTTTGCTTTTAACCGAACCCATCTTGCATTCCATGAAGAAAACCAATGGTATCCGACAACGAGAGCGATTTATCGGTTTGATCGATCTCGATCATTCGGAGGATCATACCGGATCCAATTTTATAATACCATTCTTTTCATCATAGTCAATCTTTTTCTTTATTTCTTTCTTTTATAATATCACCTTGTTTTCCTTAAAGCACTCACCCCGTATGACGGTCGGTTTTTTAAGCATTTTTTAGGAATATCTTTTGACGATCAATAAAAAGATATAACTTTGAATTTAACTTTTTATGATATTATTTATTAATAATTCAGTAGCGTGAAAACAATTTTTACCTAACAACTTTCTTCGAAGAAATACCAAACGCAATTTATACGAAGAATAAATTTTAATACTTGTGAATCATCGTACTATTGTACAAATGTATTATTTAATTTTCATGAAAATGTCTTATATTTATTGTTGGTGGAAAAAGAATATCGGATTTTTGGCTACAATTCAATAGGAAAATTCAACATTTTATTTGTAATCGAGTATGAACTTTTGCCATCGCTTAATTATAATCGATTTTTGCATGCATTATTAAAATGATTAATTTAAGGAATTTTTCTAATGAGCTTAATGAGCGTATTAATCACGAATGCAACCGAGTAAAAGGGATTCAAACTGCATATCAGAAAATTCAGGAAAAAAATCATTTGAACAATCCTTAATAATAAAATGAAGGATAGATAAAAATATAAAGAAAGATGCTTGTTAAATGACGAATGGAATCGAACACGTGTGACTATCGATCTTTTGCTTATTCGTTTAGATCGTTAAGAAAAGATATTTCCATTTGAGGAAAGATCAGGAGGTCCTTTTGACTTACCGATTTAAGTTCATGCTTCGTTATCTCCATTGTGATAGGTGTAAGGTCTTTATTTGCATACACCATACGAGTGTAGTTGAGATATTTTTGACTAAACTAACTTAACGATTTCGTCATTTTTTCTTTTACTTAAAAAAAAAAAAATACAATGTTAGATAGATGTACAGAGAAAAGGAAAGAAATAAGAGAAAGGGATGCGTGGTCGGAGAATAGTTTGTAGAAACACGCGTACGACAGGTTGTATATTTATGTACGCTGTTAAGTTCCCTTAGGAAAACAATAGAAGAAAAAATCCGGTATTGATTACGTCCTACATGTGCATTTAATTATAAATTCTATATTCTTTAACACTAGATTTACGGAGTGTCAGTCAATTTGACTCATTTTTAATTTCACTTCTACATATGTATACTTACATATATAAAACTTAAATATTATTATTTTTAAAAACATATATTGATTTTTAGTTACGTTAAGAAATAAATGTTAATTTTGATTCCTCTTCACCGTAGACTCCCCTCCTCCCCATCATTCTGCATTATCGAATATGGTATACTTATTTTTATGGTGTGAGCAAATTTGACTCATAAAATGATTGAATCATTTAAAAAACACATGAAACTCGTTCAATCGGTAATCACATTTCAGGAAATTTTTCTTCTAAATATAATTAAGGATGTGTGAGAATTACACCCAACTCTGTTACTATATTCTTTTATATACTTTTTTTATATACTTTTTTTTGTGAAAAAGAGTTAGGTGAGTGATGAGTTGACAGGTTTTTAATCAAACAATAGAAAGTTAGAAAACAATTTGTTTTTTTTGTCATGAAAATAAATTTTATTAGAAGAAAAAAATAAAAAAATGAATTGAAACACTTTTTCTTTTTTTGTTGAGATTCAAAATTTGTCAACGTACCTTCTTCGTGTGTATTCACATGTTGTGTGTAATAAGTGTACTCAACAAAGAGTTTTTCGTTGACTTTTTTATTTTTTATTTTTATTTATTTTAATAGGAAGAAAATGAATGAATAACTAATGAATCCTTTTAAGAAAGTATAACAAAAAGTAGAATCTTTCCGGATATGGAAGCTAGTTACGTCACTTGACAGCCGAGAAACTTTGAATTGGTAAATTTTCGAGAGTGTCATTGGCAAATCTTTTTGAATGATAGAATAATAATACACGGAGAAATGGTGTCGGAGATAGCGAAGTTTTATATAATAACATATCTTTCGAATTTCTTTCAGTCAGATACATCCAAGGATTTTTATTCATTCGCATAATCTGCTACAAAGTCGTAGAAAAGAAAGGAACAAAAAATAAGAATTTATGGTTCCCTCGAGTATTACTCGATTTATCGATTTATTTCAGTTGCAGTTGACTCTGCAATTCATCTTTTTTGTTTCTGTTTTTTTTTTTCCACGTTTTAGATCGATAGTAATCAAGTAAATGAGGTCGTGTTAATATCTTCTTCTCTTCCTTTTTCATTTCCATAGAAATGAAAATAATTCTTTATTTCATTGACATACTTCTATTTCATTTGATCAGTATTTTTTTTTTCAAAATATATTTATGTTACAATTGAAATATATTGTTTTAAAATATTATAAATACAAATTATTGGTAATCGTAATAAAGTGTTTGATAAGCATCAGGGTTGCTTCATAATTATAGAAATACTGTAAACATTTATTGAAAAAAAAATCTTATAGGAAGAAGATTATCAAAAAAATACTGATCCAATAAAAGATAGCAATACCCTTCGTTAAATATTACTTTAAATATAGTACAAAATATTTTCTCCTATTTGGTTTTCTTTCTGTTAAAAATGTCAAATCTTCTTTTAATATTCTTACCTAGTGTTACTTCCAATCGATGTTGGTCACAGGTTTGTCATAATATCCAGGAATTTGATAGATCATTTTCTTAATTTTTAAATTTTTCTTGCATTTACGAAAAAAAAGGTATCAAAAAAAAAAGAAAAAAAGCTAAAAACAAATTTGAAACGTCGCGTTGTTTTCTTATTACGTAAAAGAAGGCACAAACAAGCGGTTTTTGTTGACGTCAACCGATTCGCAAATAATATTTATTAATACAAACGTTAAAAAAAATCATTCTCTCTCTGTTTATATTATTATTAATATTCTTTTTCACGTTCACGGTTTACTGCTTTACTTGCGTGCTGCGTGTGATGGGGCATGCCTATTATCTTCACATATTTTCATTTTCATTTTTTAGCTTTCTTAGCTTTCTTTTTTTTCGTTTTTTCTTTTTTTTTTTACACATCGCACTAATCGATGTTTCTTTCGTTAATTTAATAATGCGCGAGTTTTATGCCGTTTAGGAACTAAAAACTAGGAATTCTAAACAACGTTCCATTCGGCCTCGATCACGCGTTTATACGATTCCTCATACGTCAGAATCAAAAAATCACCGATACAAAATTCCGATACAATCAACAACTTTTCCTTTTTTAGTTTGTTTGTTTGTTTTTTTTTTTTCCACGAAACGTATCGATTCCTATAATGCACGTTTATATAATCTCTTCTGTGTATGAGTATATAGTTGTCCGAAAATTAATCAAATTAAATTTATTTCAACGTTTGATCGGTTCGTTAAAAGAAAAGTTGATACGCTCGTATAATCACATCAATTACACGAATAATAATAATAATAATAATAATAATAATAATAATAATAAATCGCAATAACGTTTCCTATTTATAATCAAAGAAGAGAATAAGCTAGTAGAGAATCTCCGAAGAAAAATGATGGGCAATCTATTCTGTTTTATCTGTGTTATCTCTGATTACATTTACAATCATTGCATCTTTATTTTGTTTTATTAATCTTGCAGATTAGTTTACTTCCCTTATTATTTTATCAACTTCATTCTGTGCTTCCTTTTTGTCTCACTTTCTCGTACTTATTTATAGATCGTCTTGATTTTAATTATATAAGTATATATAATTATATTAGAGTAAAAATTCAGGATTTTATAGTTTTACACAATATACTTACAAATTCACATCGCACTTTGTAATATATTCGTCTTGCTTCTCTAACGGACAAAGAAAATGAAAAAATAGCCTGATTTGTTTTATTTTTTTTTTCTTCTTTTTCTTCAATTTTTCTTTTCTTCTTCTCATATGTTTCTCATTTCATTCTCTAACACACACACACACACACATACATACACACACATAAGCGCACGCACGTGACATATTGTCTTACTTTCTTACTTTCTCTCTCTCTTTCTCATGCGTTTCAGAAATAATCATTATCATAACGAAGTTAAGAAAAATATGCAGATATATGTGTACGAGTTTTACGTAAAAACGTAGTTACGCACTTTTTCACATGTCTGCTTCTTCGCGCAACTTTTTCTCTTTCATTATTATACATACAGGAAAGGATATAATAATCCAGAGGTTTTTTTGGGGTTTTACCAAATAGAGTGTGTAGAATTGTGAATTATTTTCATTCACAAATATTACATCGAACATTTCGTAATTATATTCGCTGATTCCGTTATTGCTCGTATCTTAAACTTCTTGGCTCTCGAAACACCATCTTCGTATATATACTTCAAATTTCATTCCTTATACATTTGTTAAATATATATATTTTTTTTAAATATATCTATATATTCGTATAATTTTTTAATTGTAATTTTTGCACGTATGTGTGTGTGTGTGTGTATACAATACACCCAACTCTTTTTTCACACAATTTTGAAATAATACGGTTGAGGGTACTTTTTTTATACGAATTTTTTCTTCTAGCACGAATCTCAACAAAATTTTTGTTAAATTTTAATTTTGACAGTGTAATCAGAAGAAATTCATGGCTCGTTTTAATAGCATGCAAACGGCTGACATAGAAGTAATAATGCTAGAAAGTCCTTTGGATGAGAACGATTTGATCCAATTCATGACAGTTTATGACAACAAGAAAAAAACTAACAGAGGCCGTTAATAACGAACGTAATTCTTCACTTGAATCTAAACCGACAGTTGTTCTAAACATATCTGACACTTTTATTAATGATAGCATTTTTGATCCAGTTTGTAATAAATGTTTGTTATCAAGTAGCAATTAATAGTTGTTAATTGGTAATTTTATTTCTAATTTCAATCTTGTAATTTTTTTCTATGTTGTATGTACCAATAGACTGAATTTTCCTTGTACTTTAATTTTAATTTTTTTTTTTTTCTAATAAAAATGATTTTTGTATAATAAATATGTAATATGGATTTAATTATTTTTTTTTTCCACGGTATTCGAAGGTATATACCATGTAAAAAAAAAGTTAGGTGTATTTGACATTATAAAGATATATAAGATTTTTAAATATAGCATCTAACTATGCAAAATAATAAGATTTAATAATTAAAAATAATAAATATGCTCTTATATAACATGCACATATATATAAAGAAATAAAAATGTGAAGGGGTCAGGGTTGATTGATTAGGAATGAAGGAAAGATCGGAAAAAGAAATTTTCTTACTTTTTTAAACTCGTCATTTTCACATAATTAAATTAAAAGCGATTGACTTCGTTTAATTTGTGCTCTAGCAGCATTTTTTTGTTTAAAACGAAATTCTTATTAAACTCGAAAGAAGACCGTATCGAACCATTTATTTTACGTTTTATTTCTTTTTTTTTTTTAAATATTTTCATTTACACTTCTTCTCGAGTATCGATTTTCCATTTGAAAGGTCGAATAATATTTTCGCATTTTTATCAACACAAATTTATAATACGTGCACACCATCATCCCTTATTATGTTTGTTTTATTCAACAATCTTTCGTGCAAGTTTCTTTTGTTTCATAACATTCATTTTTTGTAGTCATCTTTCATGCAAACATTCTCTCTCTCTCTCTCTCTCTCTCTCTTCTTTCTTTTTCTACACAGTCGAAAAAAAATACACTAGCTATTAATAATATTTACAATCCATCATTTTATAAATCCTGAATCTTTACTCGGATCCACGCACGAGAACGTACCATTTTTATTTTTTATATTTTTGTCTTGTTTAAATTTAATAGCGCCCGGATTTATTCGAACTTGATACGTGTAAATAGTATGTACTTATTAAAAAGCCAAATATATATATATATATATATAATATATTGAATAGATGGAAAAAAAAAAATCAGATTTTTAGCCACAATTCAATGAGAAAAATTCAACAATTTTTTTTTTTCCATCAACTCAATATAAAGGTGGACGAAAATAAGGTTTAATTTTCGCTTGTGTTTTGTTAATATAAAGAATTATAGAGATAAAATCATAAAGAATAGAAAGATGAAGAAGAAGAAGTAGAAGAAGAAGAAGAAGAAGAAGAAGAAGAAACGGATAGATAAAAGATGGCGATAGTTAAAAGTGTCGAAGACCGAACGTTGAATTAGCGATTTTTCGCGTTATCATTCATATGTATAAGAAGTAACACTGCAATTTCAAGCGCGAAACGTTTAACACGCTCATTATCATAATCATCATCATCATCATCATTATCTTAGGTTGCACACCCCTTATTTCTTCTTAAAATATTACACACTCTCGACACCGTAGATCGGTGATCGGTCCTGAGCTTCTTCCATTATATTTCATTTTTTTTTCTTTTGCACCTCTTTCTCTCTCTCTCTCTCTCTCTCTTATTCTCTCTATGAGCTTTTTTTACTGCTCGACACGATCAATCAATATAATCACGATAATCTTGATATTTTTTTTTTTTTTTTTTAACCACAATAGTAAAAGCATATAAGCTATACAGCTACCATTCTTTATCTACAATATAGTTTTATTATAATCTTCATTTCTTTCTTATTTTTATTTTATTTTATTTTATTTTATTTTATTTCTTTATTTACGTACTTCCTTTTTCAAATATCTGCCTACCTTCCATCTCTCCCATTCCACCACCAAACACTACCATCTTCCTTTGTTATTTTTATTCTTCCTTTTTTTTTTTTCTCGGCAGGCATATACATATATGTATAGTATTTTACGTTAGATGTAATTTCTTAACATCAATTACACGTCTCTTCTTCTTGACACACGTCGAGCGTAAAATAGTTAGTTATTTTAACGCGTGTTTGCCCTTTTATTTATTTATTCATTTCTTTTTTCTTTTTTCCTTGCTCCATAGAGACCAATTTTAGACACAGATAGAACATCAAGGGAGGAATTCCTTCCTTCTTCGTAGGCAGAATCCTTTTCTCAACTTTGTTTTTCACTTCTTATCTTTCATTTTATTCTTTTTTTCGTTCTATCTTCTCAGGATATATTACACGTTGGGTAAACGTTTTATTATAATCCCTGAGAATTAGGTTTCATTGCCAGGAAGGTGATTTTCTTTTTTTAAATCCCCGAGTTGATGCAGTTTACGGTTATATTTTCCTCGAAGACTCTATCCGAAAACGGCTCCTCTTTCTCGTCTGTTCTTTTTTATCATTCATGTGTTGTTTTTTTTTTTCTTTAGTTTTCATGTTGAATTTGTTACGACGATAGCGAGAAGCAAGCTGCCTTGTCATTAATATACACGTGTATAATAGTCTCCTGTATTGGTTTGTTATTTTTCTTCTTTCTCTCTCTTCTCTGCTCTCCACCCCACCTCACTTAACTCTCGTGTGCTCTTTGATCTCGCAACATTCCTTACACGCGTTTATCTCGTTACTGGAGCACACAGCATTTGCATTTAGGCTTCTTCTTCAACGTAACATGCTCGACCTGCGATGCATCGCCTGGACCTTGTGCCGTCATTCTTGCAACTTCGACAGTCCTCGAACCTGGGCCAACCTGAAATCGAACGAGATGTACTAGAATGGTTAATAATAAAGATAATAATTAAAATGGTTAAAGTATTTATATTCAAGTTGAATATTTTTCAAGATCTTTCTTCTTCTCACAGTATTTATATTTTTCTTCTTATTAAATATATTAGGAAAAAAAAATATGACAAAATATGAAACCTAATAAATAAGAATGATAAATAAGTGTTGAAAATATTTACCTTCTCGTTGGTACCAAGTTGACTGTTAACAGCCGTCGAAGATTTGATCGGCGTACCATGAGCATTCCCATTTCCTTGATTCAATCTCGGCGATGCATTCGAATGACGATTCGTCGAGTTTGCATTTGATTTTAGAAGTGGACTGGAACTGGAATCGTGATCTCCTCCAGGCGTCGTCTTGTCCGTTTCTTCGCATCCTGGCAAAGGTGGTGCAGTTTGTCCTGGAGTAGGGGTGATAGGTTTACCACCCTTTATCAGTTCAACTATCTCGTCAGCTTCTCTTGAGAGATCACCGTCTGGCCTGAACGGGTTGTCCCAACCACTATCCGTACTGTAAACATTGAATAAATACATATTTTTTATTATCTTTCATATTAATAAATGATTATTACATCTCTGTCTCCAATATCAATATTTCTCATTTGTTTAATATTAATATTGGACAAATATTTTTACGTATCAATAGTCTCAGTAATAAATCTAGTCTTGGTTTTGATAGTATTTCTCTTATTTTTCTGAAATCATGTATTTTTCTTATTTCCAGAATCTTATCTCTTTGATTGTTACATTCAGGCGTTACTTGCCCTACATTTCCAATAGATATTTATATTTTAAACTATAATAAAAGAGAAAATGATTAAATTTGATAACTTTAAGTAACAAATACAAGCTCGAATTAAAATGGATTAAAAAAAAAAATATGAAAATAATTTGTTTACATCAGATCGATTAGTTCGTTCCTATTTTGTCGTCGTCGTTGTATCTCATATTTTATGAAGTTAAGTTCTCACACGTATGTACTTATATACGTAATTGTTATTTACACGTTAAACGATACTTGTACAGAATACGAAATTAACTGAGGAATATAGAATATTGAAGAATTTAGCTGAATTTGCTAACGCGTAACGAACTGGAGAACAAATGTTAAACTCGTATCTTACGTAACTCGATATATCTACTTGTATATACATATATGTTAGTTTCTATTCACGGTAAATCGAACGATGGCGTATTCAAAACAACGAATAACGTTGATAGACGATAACGATCATTTCAATGTGTTACGAGAAATATGGCGGTAGGAGGGGGTTGGGGAGGGGGAGAAGAGAGAGAGTAAAAGGAATTGAAAATGATCATTCTTGCTAGCTAAAGGATAAATAATCTCTTAAGATTTAATTTATTAAGATGTTTTGAACTTTTTAGACGTTTTGAAACTAGTTAGTATTACCACAGTTCGTTAGAAAAAAATAATAAAGAAGAGAAAAAAAAGGAATAATAAATTAGACGCAATAGTGTTGCATAGCGTAACGACCGTGGCATTAAGGTTTGGCATTGAATTGCACTTAATCGAGCTCTCCTGGTAGCTACACTCGAGCCTGCATTTTATTCGCGTCAACGGAATGCACGACACATGTATACGCACACAGGGAAGAGGAGGAGGTGGGAGGAGGACAAACGTACGTACTATTGCACATGAATATATATATGAACCGTTCACTGCACAAATTGATTAACTCCATAAAACAAATATTGGATAAAGGCAATATAAAATAATGTATATTGTTTTTTTTCTTTTTAAATTTCCCTTTTTTATAATTTGGTTATCATTCATTGCTTGTTTTAGTGCATTTAACGATTTATATTAGAATACGGAGTTGATCAACGTGACTTTTGAAATAAATTATTTATTATTGAAAAAATCTTTTGTCTTTTTAATGGTATTATATACATAATCTTAATTATTAAAGAAAGTTATTATAAACATAACAAGTTATGATTATACCAAGTAATTTAACATTTCAATTAAAGGTTTTTAAAAAAGTGGAGTTAATTGATTTGTGCAGTGAATGGGTTTTATTGAAAAGCTTTGATGTAGAATAGAAGAAGCACCTATTATACGTGAATTAACGAACTATGAATAAACGAGCACCCGTTTTTTCGTTGAAAAGAATATAATTTGTCATTCGTATATTTGTGACGTTATAGTCAATGTTCGTTTAAATTATTTACCCATCCGTATAACACGGAGGTAATATAAACTATGATTATAGAGAGCAACATACACGATATTACACCGGTGGTTAGTTTCCGCAATATTTTGGGACTTTTCAAATATATTTGCAGTATAAGATTGTTGATATAAAAAATAAAGAAATGTAAAAGTATTGTTACAGATCGTGTGATTATTGTTACATCAATTTCGTTGTCCTTCCCATCCCCCTTATCCTATGGTTCACACGGTACTTATGGTGTTTCAAATTGTCTTTCGTGATTGCGAAGACTTGTAAACGCTTGTCGTTTTTTCCTCTCTCTCTCTTTCTCTGTCTTTCCTTTTTCTTCGAAAGAGAAAAAAAGGGAATGTCATCATTCGCGAAAGGATTTTATTACAAGGGGTTGCAAATCGTTTCCTGCGATGATTGCAAAGTTGATTGTATTTCGAAGGGTCGAAAGGCGTTATACGAGAAGGTGTCC
This sequence comes from Mischocyttarus mexicanus, assembly GCA_023678845.1. NCBI lineage: Eukaryota > Metazoa > Arthropoda > Insecta > Hymenoptera > Vespidae > Mischocyttarus > Mischocyttarus mexicanus. Next base: position 3,549,021 of record JACGTP010000003.1, on the reverse strand, counting down.
TGTTTCAGTAAGGTTCGTTCTTAACGCGTTTAACGTTCTGTGAAAATATTCTTTCTCCCCCTTTTTTTTCTTTTTTTTTTTTTCCCTTCCTCTTACTGTCTTTGATTTCGTTTGCTTTCGATAAATGATACATATCTGTCAGTAAATAGAAACTCTCTCTCTTTCTTTTTAACAATTTTCCGATAAATTTATTTCTTTTTATTCTTTTTAGTATTTTATCGATCGAATGTCCTGGTTATAAATTAATTATGCTCCTTGTCTCTCTCTCTCTCTCTCTCTCTTTCTAATCTTGGAGGAAAAAAAAGTAACTGGTAAGGAAAAGAAGACTAACCGGAAATAGACAGGAGATGGAAGATGATGGAAACTTCCGAAGAGATGGATATAATCTCTATCATCCGTCTTTATTTCTTATTACTTTCTTTTTCTATCTTGCTTCATTACATTTTTCGCTCGTATTTTCTTTCATCGACATTTGAATAAATTTCAATGTATATGATTTATATATTTGTTGGTATTTTAAATAACAAGTTAGTATTTTTATAATAGAGAAAGAGATTGCATTAAGGGATTGATATTAATAAACATGGTACCTTTTTATATTTTGTATTTATTTAAAATACTCTGACAAATATTTTAACTCTTTGCGATGAAATGACGAGATACACTTGTCGTGTGACCAAAGTTATTGTTTAATACGATAATAATTTAGTTGAAAAAAACCTGACGTGAAATCATTGCAATAAAGTCATTTGTTTTGTTTATCTAAATATTGACTTGGATCATAATTATGGGCACATATTACATATTTGATATTTTATTACAAGCAACGATGAAAGATCTTTGATAAATGAAGATTTAATACACACCATCAACCTCTTTATTATTTTTTTCTTCTCTTATGTTTTTGTAAAGTTTTCCTTTTACTACACTTGCTCTCAATTTTCAAGACTTTGATCAAGTTTCGAGCGAGTTTGCTTGCTCGACGATTTTGACAATAGTACGTATGCACATACTACAAAAGTAAGAGGAAAGAAGCTCGTGTCTATGAGAATAAAAAAAAAAATGAGGGTGAGTAGAAAGAGAAAGAGAAACAGAAAAAGATGAAGGAGAAGAAGGACCGAGTTTGAGAAGAGGAAGTGAATATAGAGGAAAAGCTTGTTCTCTTGAAGCACTGAAAGGAAATAGGTTGGTAGTTTGAGCTGGCCGAGGGCCAGCCAGGCTAATAATGTCCGATATTACGAAATTCTATGGCCGTACCGTGTTCTCCTACTTTTCTCAGTTTAATCCGCCAAGGGAAACCGCATTACCGTACATCATCTCCTCTTCTTTCTCTTATCAGTATAAAAAAAAGAAAAAAATAGAAAATAATCCTACGAATTCTCTAAGCACATATATATATTAGGCTGTCAAGTATGAAATGGAGCACATTTCAATTCAATTATGTGCTTTTTTTGCTCCATTTCATACTTGACAACCTAATATCTTATACCACCGATAGAGTTTATATTTGAATTATCCTTTCAAATCTGTGTTTACTTATAGAAATAATTGATAATTGATTGTATTTTTATACAAAATTTCTATACATTTCTAAACAAAAAAAAAAAAAAA
>JACGTP010000003.1:3517026-3546597 GCA_023678845.1 Mischocyttarus mexicanus | reverse complement strand
ATTTCTAAAAAAAAAAAAAAAAAAAGAAAATTATTATAGAAAATTATTACTTTTTTTTTTGCAATAAAAAATTTCTTGTTTAAAATTATTTTAATGTTCTATATATTATATTTAGTGAATAAGTAAAATAAAAAGGCGTAATTATAAGAAAAATTGTAAGGAAAATAATAAGAATCTGATTTTTAATTCCCTAAAAACATAAGGGGTATGTATAGACGTACATGCATATATGTAAGAAGTTTGAATGGCACATACCACGTGCTCGTTAAAAAGACTCTTTGTGAGAGGGTTCAACGACCCCAAAAAAGAATTTTCCTTGGCTCGGGTAAGAACTTTAATCGCGAACAAGTAGTCGTACGAATAACCGATGAAATATATCGTCCCAATTCTGAACGATTCAATAATATTTCGCGATTTCTTTACTTGAAGAGGACAAAAAAGAAAAAGAACATGAAAATGGTGGAATTTAAACAACAAGAAAAATCTTCGAGGTAAAATATTCTATGAATTATAAATTAAATCTTGAGAATGGGAACGATAGGTGAGTATTTACGAGAGATAGAAAGAGAGAGAAAGAGACAACCTCAATGAGGTTAACGAGGTCTATCGTTCTAGGGGCATAGGACACGTCCGTTTGCTCGAGATTCGTGTCGTGTGTTCTCGATCGAACTCACCACAGTGTGTAACCTCAAAGAATTATCTATGTTATTCTTTCTAAATCTAAAATGTATAACTAAAATGTATATTTTATTTGTAATTGAACTAAAATGAATATTTGGAATTACGTTAAAAAAGAAAATATTTAATTTTGATCGAACGAGTTAGATGGTTGTTTAGTGTGTGTACTTTCCTCGTCCGAGATACGGAAATAGTCGATTACGAACTTCAGCAAAAGTTAGATCGAAAGAAAAGTTAGTATCTTACTTGTAGACTGAACGACGCCAACTTGAAGACACAATTTTTTTTAACTCGAAAGAGAAGAAGAACTCGAAACTAAAGCATGCGACTAACTATACTCTACGATTATATCTAATAGCATCGATGAATGTCTGTGACACCCTATATTTTACCTGGACAATTTATTTCAATCGAGAATAAATAAAAAAGAAAACAAAAAGAGAAAATCTAGGAATAAATAAATGTCGTGACAATTTGACATGGATTTTTGAAGAGGGTCAACCCTGTATGATGGATTGAAATAATCGAATTTTCCGAGACTTATGCCTAAACATTTTTTTTCATACAACCAAAACATTAATAAAAATATCACAAAAAGTTCAAAGTTTTATTTTTTTACTGGTCGTTAAATTAATTACTAAAAAATGTTTAAAAAACTGGACGTCACATGGGGTGACTGTCCTTAAAGGGGGATCAGCTCGTAAAAAAGAAGTTACTGTTTCGAATAATTCAAATCATAAGAAAGAAATTTTGTACATATCTATACCATGATAATAAATATCAAAAATAATAATTTTAGATGAAAGAGTATCGATAGACAAAATGATGAATAAAACTTTGGTGATGGGGAGGGTTGGTGGGGTTTTGGAAAGGGATGATAACATTACCTTTCGTTGCCATCGGAGTCCTTGGGTACTTTAATCACGTAATACACGTGTCCTCCATGAGTGGTCGTCATTTTCGACGTGATCGAATTCGTATGGGATTGTTCGTCATCAAACTCGCACGATAATAACAGAATTCACCCCACTCGATGCCGAGGAACGTTTTAATTTGTTTAAAAAAAAAATTGATTAATCTATTTTCACGAATTTAATAATCAAATTTTCACTGTCTCGTATTTTCTTCCATACGTTCATTTAATTATTATCTCTCGTTTCTCTCTCTCTAAGATCAATTAATAAATAATTATCATATTAAATTAGATTATCTCAAACATCGAAAGCACTTGTTTCCACAATTATTTATTAAAATATCTTTTCTTTTTAATGATAATGATTATTCTTTTACGATTCGTAGAATGAAAGGCACGTTTCCCTCGTTTGCTATCTTACTAAGAACTTGGCCAATTTTAAGAGAGAAAGAGAAAGAGAGAGAGAGAGAAAGAGAGAAAGATATAGTTGGATAGAAAAGAGATGGAGGTGAAGGGGGAGGCAGAGAACTCAAAAGACGAACGTAAGACTTTATTTTTAAGCACTTTCGTAGCAGGAGATCCTTCGCGAATATATTCTCTCTCTCTCTCTCTCTCTTTATTTCTTTTCCTACCCCTCTCTCCTTCCACCCTCCACACCCACATCAACACCCACACCACACACAGTCGACATAACTCCACTTTAGAAACGTTATTTCAAGCGAGCCACGTTTGCGAGAAGGAAAGCTCGCATTTTCTACGTTGCACAAGATCCCCTCGAAGAAATTTCTTTCGTTATTATTTCATGTAAGTTTTTGTCTACACATACACACACACACACATACATACACTCTCACTGCAACAAGGAAAACTAAATTGAGAAAAGAAGAAGGGGGAAGGTGGAGGAGGAGGAAGATGATGATGATGATGATGATGATGTGATGTGCCAGAAGAAACTTGGATCTTTCAAATGGATCGTACGGAATGCGAAGGAAAATTAGATCTAACGGGTGAGACAAATGATTTCGATAATAAGAAAAGATATAGCTTGTTTATTGTGATTGAAGAAATTTGAATATCTAACTAATATATATTTCCATGATTATTTAATTGATGACCACGATGACCTGTTTTTTTGTTATCTTCATTATTGACGTTGTTATCTGTGTATTTATTGTAGGAACGCAACTGGTCTCTCGTGTATAGGTACAACATCGATCGGTTTTTCGTTTTATAGTGTTAGTTCGATTTATGTATCTCTATGTGTGTATATGTACGTATATATATGGCTTCCAGAACGAGAATACAGAACTCAATTCTTATCGAAGGACAATTACAAATCGTATTTGATTCATCGAACTAATCTTTGATTATTTTTTTTTTTCTATTTCTATTGTAAAAAAGTAGTATTGAAAAAGAAAATTTAAAGTTCATTTGCAAGTGTCAGTGTATCGAATATAATGAATAAAATTGTTTTCTATGTAGTTGTTGTTGTGTTGTGTAATATTTTTACTAAAATACTGACAGTTGTTGTATTAATTAATTGAATGATTTACTGATCACTTGTATTAAACATTAATATTTGATTATAAATACCGAGCAGTCTACATATTAGAAATATTTACAATTTATTATATTAAATATTAGGTTGGTGGAAAAATGATTTAGATTTTTGGTCACAATTCAATCGGAAAATCTGATATTTTTTATCCATCAATTTAATATAATATTTATTGATCATATATATATTGATATTTAATCATAAATACTGTTCAATGATATAAAAAACAAAAAGTTATAAAAAGAGAAAAATGTGTGTTGGGGAAAAATGTTATTCCACTGAGATTGGAGATTCCAAAAAGAAATGACAAAAGAAAAAGAAAATGTAGAATAAGGATCGTAAAAAAGATTTAACCAGCGAACCACAAAACGATATCGGCTCTATTTTGAGCGTTGACATTTTCAGTTAGTGGATTTAACGAGAGTCACGAGTTAGAAAACATAGTCGTGTTCACGTCGTCGTAGTCATGTCAGTGTCATGTCAGTATCGTCTAACACACGATGGCGCTCCCTTGTCATTCTCCAGCTTGCATTCCGAGCTTTAGCTATAACAACCCCTTTTCATCCCCCACGAGTCGTTTTATTTCATCCCCCCGTCATGGGATTGGTTGAAAGCGAGGGAGGATATATGGGTCATGGCTGCTGCTGGTGCTGCTACTGCTATGCTTTGTATTACTGCTCGGTGGTCCACGGGTGAATATAGACCCCCTCTCTCTCCTTTCTCGAATATATAGGACAAAGAGGAAGAGGGGTTGAACTACTGTGAAAGAAAGAGGAAGAAGGATATAAGGATGATGGTCATATACTGGGTGATCAAAAGAAAAAAAAGGAATTCGATATTTGTAGATGTTGATTAGTACTATAAATTTTTGCCATAGAACCATGGGCAACTAATTAACCCTTTCCGAGATATTGGCAAGTGAAATTTGAACAAATAGTTGAACAAGCATATATACCTGATCGTAACTGTGATGTTACTGGTTCAAGTTTCGTTAGGTTCACTTTTTTTTTTTTAATCATTTCAGTAAAGTACTATAAGATCTTCAAATATCTAACCATTTCTTTTTATTATACTGTATTTTCGTGCGCGTAATATAGATGCATTTCATGCGATTAAACTATGCTTAAACTTTGTATGTTTTTATGGGATTCGCTAGCGACAAGTTTGATATTTTTACATTGAAAGGTTGTAAGGGTAAAATAAGCGGTAATGTGTGTTGCTCTTATGTATATACTTTTACGGTTGTTATTATTTATAAAACGGAGGAAAAACGAAGGGAAGAGAAAATGCAGGGATGTGTATATTGTGTATATATATATATATTGCATTATGATGTTTTGAAAGACATGTTTTTCAAACTACCTTTCACCTTCGTAAAATATTTTTCTAATAGAAAGATGTTTCTTGATATGTAAGTATGTATATATGCCAAAGATATTTGTGAATGAAGTAAAAGTCGAGCCAAGTGTATTTTCGTAGATCAGATATCATGTATTAGAGAAAAGTCAAGGAATATATAAAATCGTAAAACGTGTTACGAGAATCTTGATAAAAGTTTATCTGGACATTAATGGTTTAAGTTTTCTTATATGGAGAATATTATGCAATCGATAGTTGGTGGTTTAAAGTTAAAAGTAAGAAGGAAATAACGGGTTTTGATATAATGTTCTCGCTCAGGCAAATTGGTGTTAGGAATATATAAAAAAAAAAAAAAAGTTACAAGAGGAATTGGAGCATCCTTTGACTCGAATTAATTTCTATGGGGATTAATAATAGATGATAGTAAGAGAGAAAGAGAGAGAGAAGGGAAAAAAGTTAAAAGAACGTGATAAAGAAGATCAAAGGGAAAGGGAGAGAAAGTAGATAACTGAGAAACTCTTATGTTAGTGGAAGATAAGCAAGAAAGTGCATACTTGTGACGAGTTCTTACAAGTTCTTAAGAATCGACAAAGAAAGAAAGAGAAAGTAGTATTCCCCCAACAATAACAACAACAACAACAACAATAACAACAAAGTCAAAGAAATATATATATTATTTTAATTTATCAAATAAAAATGAATAGTTTTCTAAATATATCTATCGAAAAGAAAAAAAAAAATATAAACACCTTGTCCTATTTTCCGAACGTCTACTTTGTGGTTGAAACCAAGAAAACGTAGGAGATGGATCAAGGCCGTAAGTTTCTTCGATTACAAACAGAGTCGTAGAAAGCAATCGATAGTTTACATGTTTTTTTATTTTCTAATGATTTTCGAGTTAATGTTTAACTAGATGATGTATAGTCTTTGAAATTAGATTGACTAAAAAATAATTCGTCTAGATTTAAAAGATAAATTCAATAGCAAAGATTCGCAATATAACTCAATAAAGAAGTACATGTTGATTTAGGAAAAAATAAATTTAAGATCAATATTTTGATGATATTTGTAAATCGTTAGGAAAATTATCTAAAAAAAAGTCTATTTTAAGTTTCGTAATATCGAGTTAGGAACCATTGGTTGTTAGTACGTTCCTGAACTTTCCTAAGGCAGGTCACGGTTCCCGAGCGAAGAAGAAAGTCTTTTCTTTGTCCTCTATCTTTGGCACATAAGCTTGGACACCGACTATAGTTTCTCATCCCTCTCGATTTTCATCCCGGCTTTTAACTCTTAACTTCTCATACGTGAACTTTGAAGTTTTCTTAATCCCCGGCACCGTACGATTAAAAGAGACTATCAAATATATTTGTATTTTTATTTTTCATTAGAAAAGTTTTCTTGGAAAACGATCACCTGGGAGTAGAATTTATTTGATACCACCAATGTAAAGGTCACGAACGAATTCTATTTATATATATATGTGATATAAATGAGAGAATCTTGTTTACAAATTAAATTGAGTCTTTCAGGAAAAATTATTATTTATTTTTTTACCGATGATATTATATTTCAATTGAATATTCCAACATTTCCAATGAATTCTATTGATTGATTCGATAAATAGTTATTATATTTTTCAATGTTAAATTTTAACGTTTCAATTTATTCTCACATTCCATAAAATGCTTTGACAATCTTAATTTCTATTGATAAGTTTCCTATTTTGTATTTTTCTATTATTTCCACATTAACGACAATATTAAATTGTCTTCTCGTACACGGGATTGCGTTAAAAATCGCAATTATCGTTTTTAACGGACAATAACTGCTTTTTGGGTAAACAGACACGACTCTTGTGTCTATACAATATATGTTTCCTCTTATAAAAAAAAAAAAAAAGGAATAAGAAGAAGAAGAAGAAAATGAAAAACGATGCACTGTTCCTATTCCTCGCTCTAGGTCAAACCCGAATATCCCAGAGAACCAGTAGTACTGCAAGCGTTGAGAGAAGATAATGGACCAAACCAAGGAAAGATGCAGCACGTTTTTTTTAATTTTCAATCACATCACTTTATTTTTTTAAATCCATCGAAACTAACGAACCTGAATATTCCTCCTCGAAAGAAAAAAAAAAGAAGAAGAAGAAGAAGAAGCGAATAATCAAACACAACTTTCGTATCATCTCTTCAACAGTTTTTATATTTACGCACGTGCGTGTCACTCGTGACGATGAGGAAACAACGAAAGAGATACAACAACAACAACGAATAAATACATACTTTTTTGTTACACCCCCTCCAGTTTCCAAAAAAAAAAAAAACAACAAATTCACGTATATCCAGGAATGTCAAAATGGAGGGAAATAAGAATGAAAAATATCGAATAATCAATGTCAATAATCTCAAAGTGACGATGATAATGAAATTAAATGAAAAATAAAAATAAATACAAAATTAGATTAATATATATATATGTAAATATATATATAATGTGTAAAAATACAAACGCGAGACGAGTATGAAGAAAAGGAGAGAGTCTAACACGTCGGGTGTTACGATGATGCAGTCGACGGTACGACTGGGGTCCTCCTCGCGAGTTCCTTCAGCCAGTGGCTCACCGCACCTTTGCGCGTCCACCACCACCCACGCTATATCGATCTTTCATCCCCCGTTCCCCCACCACCCCCTTCCTAACTATCCTGTATTTGTAACGCGCGCGCGTCTATCTTTCGTAGCTGGGTCGTTGCTGGTGCTGCTGCTGGTGCTTGTGCTGCTGCTGCTGCTGCTGCTGCTGCTGCTGCTGCTGCTGCTGCTGCTATTACTGATGACGGAGGTGGTGCAAACTCGATCAGGAAGAGAAGAGGAAGTTTCTTCATGCGTCGCAAATTTGCATTTCTTCGATTGTATTTTTGTCTTCTTAGATTCTCTAATTTCGTATAATAATTGATCAGTTTTTTTTTACAAGTTACCCACTTATAATGAATATGAACCACGGATGACACGTCAGTGGGTATATATGTCAGTCAAATTTTAAAACAATTATTTTATTATTATACGATATGGTACCATAGAGTAAAACCAGGAGAAGGTTTTCGAGACTATGTATCATTGAGAGGGTGGAAAGTTCTCCTCTCTTATATTTCAACGTTCTTGAAATATTGAAAGCTGTCAGGAGTAGCGATAGAAACGAAGGGAACAAAAAAGAATGATCGCGTGCTTTTGTCATAAGATTAGTATGAAATTGCAAAATTGCATCTCGTTCATAGTATTTTATTTATCTACGATGGAATATGACTCCGATTCGTAAATAACTGAAGAAACTAAATAACATAAATGGAGAAAGTGGAAAATGTAAATATCGATCGAATGATCAGAACTATAAATAATCCTACTTAAAGGAATAAAAGAACTAAGAAATTTGATAGGATTGTTACAGATGGATTATTATAATACTTCGTTGAATGTAAGTAATTAAAAATAAATTAACGAGACTCTAGGCAAACGTAGAAAATGCGCATTATTTTTCAACTGTCACACGTATTAAGTACGTGTCACGTTTTTGCAAGGTCAATGAAATGATCATCGGATTAACGATTTGCGCGTTAGGATCGTCTAATAAGTCGAACATAGGGAAACTGTTTTGCGAGGAAGTTTTGTGCAACGATAGAACGCGGAAGAGGGAGAAGAGGTAGAAGAAGAGGGAGGAGGAGGAGGTGGTAGTCGTGGTGAAGGAGAAAGGAACGCCTGCTTCCGGCCCATTAAAAGCGACGGGGGTCGCACGGATCGTGTGCAGGAGGCTAATTATTCCGAAGACAGGGGTTCTCATTTATTTCAGATTTATCTTCTCCTTATTTTTCCTATTTTTTCATTTTATTCAATGTCTTGAAGTAACGAATCATTGACATTATTTGAAAATAGTATCGTCTATAAATTGTAATTTTATCGAAAATAAATAAAAATTGTGTCTAATAAAACAATGTTTCTTTTAATAAGTATTGTTTATAACTGTTATTGTTAAAAGAAATTTATACAAAATTATATATAGACAAGTTGTCACATGAATGCCGGATATATACGGTGCTCGTATCGAAAGGGTGAAAGTACGCAGCAAGCAAGTCAATAAGAAATAATGTAAGTAAGATTAACTCATGATTGATTAGGAATATCACAGTAATCATGTTTTAATTCTAACGGGGTGTCCTTAAATGGTATGATACTTGGATACTTCCGGTGTCGAATCACCGTTATATATCGAGACAGTTTATTTACTTTCTCTCCCTCTCTCGGTTCTGATGCTTGGAAAGACTTTCAAATAGTGGATGGTAAATCGTTTAAAAGGGTTCAAAGTGTGAAAGAGAGAGATAGAGAGATAGAGTGAGTGAGTGAGAGAAAGAGAGAGAGAGAGAGAGAGAAATTGGCAACAGTTAGCCGGTGCAACTCGCGTTACGTAAAAAGCACGTTTAACGATATTAACCTTGGCACGTATCTTTCAGCCCATATGCGTTTAAACGTACAATGAACTGCAATAATTGTTGATTGCTTCGAATCGAGTTAGATAAGAAGATTTTAGCTTGCTTTTGTAAAATATACATGTTCGTATATATATGATGGAAAAAAAAATATTGGATTTTTATCAAAATGTCATACATTTAAATGTTTATTATTTTTAACAAGTTTTTAGGGGGTGGGTTTGTAAGAAGATATTTGGGTTAACGTTTTAATCTCAGTTTTAGATAAACAGACCCTCTTTTTAACTTTTATTACGTCACTTATTATTACTCATCGACCAAATCTAATTCACAAGTGGAACAATGACGTTATTCTTTTGACTCGACTAATGGAATTCGTTGTCTTTCAAAGGAAGAAGTGAACAAGTGGAGGTTTACTCGCTAAATGTGAATATTAATGTGTTAATGTAAGTTTAGTAAATAAAATAATAATTAAAAAAAATACCTGATTTGCGCGTGATACGCAGGGGTGGTGTGTTCAGAATGCGTCGTTAAAAGTTCAGCAGGACTCGCAGCCATGTCGATAGGGTAGTGCCCAATGGGTGGTATAATTGGCTCCAATAATAGGACACCAGGTGTAGCGGGTGAAGGTTGTGGACCAAGCAACGACACGCGTACCTTTTCTCTGCCTTCGCTATAAACAAATAAGAAAATAAATCATTTTCTAACAAGCTTCGTTAAAATATTTGACAGAATTTTTCCATGGAAAGATGATCCATTACAGTGGGTTTAAACGTCAAACTTGTAACTTGACAACCCACGAAAACTTAATGACGAAAGTACCCAACGATAACTCTGTTTTAAATTGTCGTAATTTTCGTTGTAACTGGATGACGGTCGTCTTATCAGACGAGTCATCGTCTTTTTGCCTCTTAAGTATAATAAATATGATACCTTCCCTTCCTTAATAATAATTGAAACAATTCAAAGACAGATCGAATTTTCTACACTAATTTCAATCATCACCATTATTTTATGATATCTTTTTCAATTTATTAGACCTATTGATAAAAAATTAATAAAAACGTAAAAAACATGGATTATAATTTGATAATTGAACTAATAAAAATGAATAATAGTAGGGAATCATGTATGTTAATTCGATCGTGAAATATCGTAAAAATAAACGTGTTCGGTCGTTCGTTGGAAAATGTAACTCGATTCTTCTCAACTACTACTAGGATCTTGCTTAAAGTATGTAACTTTTTCACGCTACTACGTAATTTGCTGTATTAAAATTTCATGCCACGTAGATGATGTAACGAGAAGAAGAGTACTCGTAAAAAAAAAGTTGTATATCTCTGAACGTAAAATGAAATGTTTATTGTCGTATATGCCTTTTGCTTTTTGCTTTTGAAACAACCCTACCGCATATCCAATTGCAAGCACTTTCCCTCGGTCCACCCTTTTTATCTCACTCTAGTTTTCCGTCTCTTTTTCCTACCCCCTTTCGTACCATGTCCTTAATAGCACTCACGTGTTGCACGAATGGCATGTTGCCAATGCGTGTAAAACTATGCTCGTTTTCCTGCACTTATGTCCACATCGTAAAATTCAGGGACGTTTCGCGATACGCAAGATCGATTGGTTCATCACAGAAATGGAATGCTGTATTTGTAAATTAACCCTTTTGGTACGAGAGCCTTGTCCACCGTGAAATTTCTGCTATATTCCGAAAATGCAAAAATAACAACGCGTAATCAGTCCTATTTTGTATGAAAATTCTTTCTAAGTCCTTAAATAAGAACTGTGTTTAATAAAACAATGTTTCTTCTAACAAGTGTTGTTTATGGCTGTTAATGTTAAAATAAATGCATGTAAGATTTTAATAATTATATACACAAGTTGTTACATTGATGCCAGATATATCCGACACTCGTAAAAAAAAGGGTTAAAGAAACAGCTAGAGCAACAGAGATAATATGAAACCAATACTAAATTAATTTGCAGAAATAGGAAAATTTATGAATTATCATTTCCTTCAGTTTTAGGATTATAGATTGTCGAGTGAATTTTACTCTGAGGTGCTTTTAACTTCGTAAAAGAGAATGAAAGTCGAGAGAGGAAGGGTGTCGATTGCTGCAGGGCAAGACAACGTAAACGATGAGCTTTAAAGTTCGAGTGGTTACTGGCAGGTAACTGTTAGCTATCTACCCAGTCGCCTGCCTGCTTGCTATGGATAACGATGGGGTCAAAAAAGGGTAGGTAAAAAAGAAGAGTAGTTGTGTCCGCAGGGGATAACATTTTTAACAGTTAAAGAAGAAAGTCCTAAACTATGGTGTCATGTCGTTTAAAAAAACCATTTATTTTCTTCAATTTATCTTGGCTTCGTTTTTCTTTTTATTAAAAACTTTTTTTTTTAATTTAAAAGAGTGTATATAAAAATAAATGTTACATTATTTGAAGTGAACTCGTTTCTATTTAAATACAGCATCATCGTTCACGGATGATTCGGAGCGTGAGTTTGTTCCTTTTCACGGTGCTCCGCTCGTGTCCGTAGATATTAAAGTACCGTTTCTACATCGTGATGCTTCAACGAACACGTTAACGTTCTACTATGTACATATATATATTACGGTATATGGAGCGAAGAAACGAGAAAAATGATCTGTTGAGTTGACGTGGATGAACATCTCCAAAGATTACACATATGCAAACATTTTGGTCAGTACCGTACACACATATATTTATAAATGAAATATAAAAATAAAAATAAAAAAAAAATGAGAACCGAACGAGACTTGAATCAGAGACACCGTGATTACAATCAGGTAGTATACATGCGTATTTGACTATTTATTAAAATTTTATTACTCGATATCTCGGAAAGAGTTGAGTTTATCCCTGTGAGTTTATCTTTGGCAAAATTTATAATACTGATCAACAACTACAAATGTGTAAAGTTCCAAAGAAAATCTGAAAGGGATCGTATTCGATGAGCTCTTGTTAGTTTTATCTTTCTTTCAATTTTTCTTTTATTTTACGAGAAAACTTAGCGATTAATAAATTTTCTTAGATAGATGCTTATCGTTAACGTTGGCTGATTTTATCACGTTCTCTTATCTTTACCGAGTTAGTGATAGAACGAGAGACAAGGAAAAAGAAAAAGATACCTTTGGCAAAGACGACGACGACGACGAAGACGATTAGATGTGGATGAATCAATGATACGCATATGTTGGCATTCGTGGAAGACAGTTATCAAATTACGTCACGAATAAACCGAATTGACGTTTAGAAAAGTTCTATGTCTTCGATACCGTATCATAATACTTTCAAACTTTTACCTTTATATCCAATTCATCCCTTTTTTCAATCTTAAAGTCTTCTTAAAAGGAATAACAGTATTTAAACATTGACCTGATTTTCTGCTCAAGTAAACGATCGAAGGTTACTGTACCATGAGCAGAAAGAAAAAGGAAAATCTTCTTATTTTCTCAAACTTTTATTTCTTATCTCTTCCTATTTCTATTTCGTTTGAACGAATACTTTTGTATCGTTCAATCTTCTTTCCCAATATTTTTCTTGCTTTTTGATTACTTTTTTTTTTGTTTTAATACAATTGCATAATTGTAATAACATTTATTTGCAAGTAAATTAAAAGGAAGATAATATCAAAGATAGATTTTGTAACTCATTAAATTTCCCACATACACATGAATTTTAAAATCATTTATTAATTCTAAATAATGTATCCACAAATATTACCGTTCAAATTTTCTTCCTTTTTTAATTTTTTATTTTGGAGAGATGTTTAGTTTTTTTTATTTTTGTTTTATTATACTATTGCATAAGTTTTTCCTCATCCAATCTTCTTTCCCTTCTTTTTTCTATTTTATCTTCTTCGAGGGGTTCCCTTTCTTACTTTCTTTCTTCCAATGATTTTCTTACTAGGCGACTCGTGAAAGTCGAATAAAAAAGGAGTCGAAGCCACGAAGGAGTAGTAAAAGTTCTATAGTAGTAGTAGTAGTAGTAGTTGTTGTAAAAGCAACGAGAAAAAGGGAGACCGAAATAAATGGGAGACAAGGTCTGCTTGAAAACCGGTTTCATCGTGCCACGGTCGTTCGTACGCGAGGAATCGATTCTTGCATCGATAATGCACCACAGACTTGCATTGCAAGTATTAAAAAAGAAGAAAAGAATGAGAATGAGAGAGAGAGAGAGAGAGAAAGTAAGAAGAAATAAGATAAGGAATTGTGTGAATGAAAGAAATTTTCCTTACAAACTTATTTCATTTCATTTTGTGCGACTTAAAAATAACAAGATCATTCATATGTATGTGTATATGTGTGTGTAAATTTTAACGAGTTATAAAAATCTAATTTAGGTATTTATCTTCTTTTTTCGTAGACTTATTTTTATTCGCAAGTAAGTCGTTATCTTTTAACCTCCAAAACATACTTATCTATTATGGTCGTTTGATACAACGACGAATCTTTTCAATCGTAATCAACCATTTATTATTTTTTCTCTCTCTCATATATATTATTATTTAAAAAAGACAAATTTTATTTGAAAATCGTCGAGTATTATTTTTCTCGAGTATATTTATAGAGTTTTCTTATTATCAACAGTTAATAGAATTTTATTTATGATCCTGATCATACAATATTCTGTAATATGGAATAGAAGTAGTATTATTAGTAGAACAGACGTTGTATTCTTCCAAGTTATATTTCTTATCTTTTGTGTGCGCCCACTCGTAAGAATTGTTCCTTCTATTGTGACTAATAAATTCCAACACGTTAATATATAATAATAATAAAAATAATAAATAACACATCGTCTTTCAGTATTGTTGTTGTTTCTTTTTTTAAAAAATACTCCAAGAATAATTAACAAAATTTTATTTTCATTTTAAACGACATACGAATGTAATTCACGCTTATGTCATTCGGTCATGCTTTTAACATCAACTACTATCGTACAAATACGATACACGTAGTGTGCGACGTACAATCCGTGACTCACATAATCGACTCGTCGTCGTGTCGCTTGAAACGCCAAATCGAGAACGTCCTTCCTATTTAAAAAAAATAAAGAAAAAGAAAAAGAGACAAATATTACTTCATCTTCGCGTAGGTATTTGCTTTTGCACGATGCAGATGAAAATAAAAGTTTAAGGGGGTCATTTCTTATGATGGGTTGGAAAAAATCGAATTTTATTTTCATTTGTATAAATTGATTTTTTTAAATATGTTTAAAATATACTAAAATGATTTTCTAATATATTCGAAGTTGTTGGAAAATTACAGCTGTTAGAAGAGCAGGTGTATTATCGTAATAGGTTGTCTTATATGAAATGGAGCAAATTTCAATTCAATTATGTGCATTTTTTACTCCATTTCATACTTGACAGTCTAATAATTTAAATCGTAATAGAATTTTTAAACGCTGTTTTATCTGAAAACAGTATTTTTGTAACTTGTTACCGCGATATATTAAAAATGGTTTGATCGTTTGATCCGAGGATTACGTGATCTATCCAAAGAATAACCTAAATACCTACTCTATATTAATTTCATTAACGATATGTTCTTTGATATATATATATGCATACGTCATGAAAGAAGATTAAGATTATTATTCAAGACGAACTTAGAAACGAATTCTTGCATCTGAGTCTGGCGTCAGCAAGCAAAAGCAAAAGCAAAAATAAGCAAGCAAGCAAGCAAGCAGCCGAACACCTACTCGACAAAGCAACGTTCTCGACCTTGAGACCCGTGACATCATCGACTCTCCTCTCTTCTCCTTTAACGATGTCTCTTACTCTCTTCAACGTTCCCCCTAGTCCCGTTATTTTATTCCTTTTTATATATTTTTGTTCTCCTCGTTATTCCGAAAGAACGATTCGTTTCTTTGACTGACTGAGAGAAAATTCGTCTAACTAAATTTTCTACGAGATATATACTTAAGGTATAAGGGTGTGTACGGGTTAGTTGTCTACTCTACTTTGAGAACAAACAAAAAATAGAGGAAGAGAGAGAGAGAGATAGGAAATCGATTAGACGAAGATAAAACATACATATATCTATAAAACGAATTATTGATTTGTCCCTATAATGGTAAATAAAACAGATCGGAGGATAATTAGTGGAAGCTAATATTAATCGAAGGTTGTCTTTCTATGTAGGTCAGTATTATTTCAATAAATAATCAATGTTTATACATATATATATTGAAATAATAATAAAGTTATAATAAAATACAAGTGACCATTTATTGAAATACACATAAATATGCTATCAATTAAATACGAATGTAATTATTAACCATTTCAGTATTTACATTCAATAAAATATTCAAGACATTTACAGATTGGTACCCAATAAAGTATAAGTATTAATAATCGATCGCAAGTAATTACACTTGACGTATTAAAGAGGTCACACCCTATGTGACGGTCGGTTTTTTAAGCATCTTTTAAGAATTTCTTTTGACGATCAATAAAATGATACAACTTTGAATATTTTATGATATATTTATTAACATTTTAATATCGTGTACAAAAATTTTTAACCATTAATCTCTGTAAGAACAAGTTTAAAGATTTAAGTAGGATTTAAATTATGATATACACCTGCTCTTTTAACAGATGTAATTTTTTAATAACTTCGAATATTAAAAAATCATTTTAGCAGCATATTTCTAACACGTTTAGGAATGAATTTATATAAAAGATAAAGAAATTAGATATTTTTTTTTCAACAAATTACACAGAGTGATTCCTTTTAAATAATTCTTTATAACTTTTTTCTTTATTTTTTTGAATTTTTATATTTTTCATATTTTTTTTTACTCGAGTTAAACAACAGGGAGAATATTTAGCAAACAATAAAAATCGATCAGCTACGGTTGTCGTGAGTGATACGTAGGCGCCGTTGCGTCTACACCCTTGACGACTCGTACACGCTCAATACGTTCCGTTTCTAGTGAGATAGAAAGNAATACTTTCTTACCTGAATAATAAATACGAATTAGTCCTGGATACGTCAAAGACGATTACAATTTGCAGAATTTTCTTTTACGATCGATTATATACACTGAACCCCAAAGCTAATGGTAAACTATCTTTTACTCGTATTTCGTAGCTCGATATATTTAATCCAAGAAATAGCAAGTATTAATTATTGTTTTGTTTATATTAAGTTACAATCTCTTTACAGATAATCTTATTTTAAATTTCTCTTCGAAGTTTGTTATAAAAAAAAATCGCACCAGAGACGTGTAAAAGGACGAAGAACACTCGCGTAAAATCCACTGTCCGTGTTTTCTGCTCTACGGTTGCTTCGAGACTCGCGCGCTCTTTTTAACTTTTTATCTTTCGGAGTAGTAGTAGGGTGTAACAGGGAATAAGAAGAAGAAGAAGAAGAAGAAGAAGAAGAANTATATATGTATATATATGTATATATTATATATGTGTGTGTATATACGTATAAGTACTCTCGTTTAAATGTAGAATGAGAGGAGGTGTACAGTGGTCACGAGCACATATCCTATCTATCTACTACGAAAGCTTTACCACGCCTGCATCTACTTCGGCTTACGCTCGGCTACTGAACGAATCTTACCGAAGGTGTCTTGTTCTTGGTAGTGCCATCTAACGGAGACGAGTAGTAGTAGTTGGTAAGTAGTCGAATCACCTATTCGATGATAATTTTTGTAGGTATTTTAGTTTTCCTAGTGCCATCTAACGAGAACTAATCGAAACTAAGATTCGCGGCCATGATGATCATTTTTTGAAATCGATAGAAGAAAAGTTAACGCTTTTATTTCAATTTATTTGTAATTTATTGGTTAATAATATAATAATTATTGTTATTTTCCTACTTATTTGATACTTATTTGATTATTTGTTTCTTTCGTTGTTAGTTTGAAATAATTAATCGAGACTGTTTAGGAAAAATATTGATTTTAGTCTAACGGTACACAATCGAATGCACTTTAAGAAGTATCTTTTGTTTTTCTTTTTTTTTCCTATTTTTTTTCTTCTTATTTTTCTATTCGTTCGTAGAAGCAGGAAACTATTTAGTATGCCCGACTATAGGAGAAGAGTAATCAACGTAACGAGACTAATCGAGCTACTATGGGTTATTATCGAAACTTTGCTACGCTCTGCGCACAACGTACCGTTGTCGTGGAGTCGTCGTGAGGTACATACGTCATAAAAAATATACATGCACAGAAAATATATGTACTCATACATGCATACAACACATATGCACAATCATGCATGCATAGATATATTAATACACGTGTTGTATAAATGTAAGTTTCTTCTACTAGAATGTCCTTGTAGATGTTATTAAGCTGACGATAAATGTTGACTATACTAAGTCGCAATTAATGTCTAATAATAAGTCATAGTTCGGTCGAGTTACTAAAGAAATAAATCTTTTCTTTATTTCTCGTAATGAGACAAAGATAAACGAAACATTGAGAAATATTGATAAGGAAATAAATAATATCTTTAACGATGATTCTAAGATCTGCATTTTTTTTTGCTTGTTAAAAAAAAAGAAAAAAAATATTCTTGACTCATCATCTTTCTCTTAGGAGTATAGAATTACGGGATGCGCGGCTTGGGAGTTCGCGTTACCACCTCAAAGTCCTCTTCCACCTACGTACAGTTCTCTTAATAGATATTGCTACTTATCTCACCGTACGATCATTATCACGTTTGATCCGGTTAAACGAGGAGACATCACGTCGGGAATATATAATGTTATCTCGTCATCGGTACTATTAAATGAGTTACGGAATCGTTCATTAAATAGGAAAAATCTAATAAGCAAATAAAATAAACGGAAAAGAATATCGAATAATAATAATATTAATAATAATAATAATAATAATAATAATAGAAAAATAAGAGTAGTACGAGTATCGTCAGATCGATCAGAGAAAACCGGTGGTCAGGTTTGGCATCGGTGTTTATCGGAGTCCGATAATCGAATCCGTTCGATTTGAGATATATCATTTGACATATTCAATAAAGAGAGAAATATATGATCAAGGAGACAGTGTGTGAGAGAGAGAGAGAGAGAGAGAGAGAGAAGGAAGCTGTTGAAAATATTTAGTCATTTATATCGTTCTTCACGTTCTGTCTGCATTCGCGTTCTGCAAAATAACCAAGTACTGGTCAGCAGCCGTTTTATACGAGATGAGAGAGTTTCTATTTTTAAAAAGAAAAAAAAAAAGAAAGCCAATTTATACAGGAAACTTCCGTTTGTATGCTGTATAGACAAACTCTGAGATATGTCAGCGCTATCGCGAGAGGAACGATTTCGGTCTGTTCTATTAGAAGAAAATTTGTTTTTCTCTCTTTCCTATCTTAACTTTTATTTCTCTTTTAAGAAACACTGAAAAAGATTTCTGTCTGATTTCGATTGAAAGTTTTAACGTGTTAATTTCAAGAAGAAACAAAAAAAAATCATAATTTTCGACCGAGTTCAGCCTTTGATCAATGTAAACCAAAAACCGTCGTCTTATCTTTGATTTCTAACACGGAAGAAGAAATTTCACTTCGAGACAACTTGCATCAGATTAGTTTGGATAACTTCTGGCGAGTCTTTTGATGAACACGCATGCATGCACGCACGTAAGCATTTCGTTTCTATGGGGTTTTGATGATACAACAAAAATGAATGGAAAAATTTGTTCAGCTATTAGACTTTTCTTTTTCTTTTCTGTTTAGGTGTAATGCATTAGGTTTAATAACAACTTATTCAATTAGGAAAAAGCTTAGGTGATGGGAAATAGGGAAATTATTGATTTTCATCGTGATTAGGTGCGCCAAGTGCACCTAAGGTAAAAGTACTTACGCTTCGATAAAGGCAAAACGTTATTTCGGTTCTAGGTGCGCCGTTTTAATGACGTCATTGAAAAGTCACGCGAGCGAGCAGCAAGTATAAGAGCAAACGAGTAAGCAAAAAATACTACGAGAGTAGGTGAATTTTTTGCTAAAGCATCTTATTGTTAGATTTATTGACTGACTAACTGACTGACTGACTGACTTACTCGGTGTCAGGTACAGGTATCATAGGTGGGGGTAGGCGGCCATTGTGGTCCAAAAAGTGATTGATCTCAGGTTCCTCTTGAACTGGAGTCTCGTAAACAAGAGTTTCCACCATCGATCCTTTACTGGAGCCAAAGGACACTCTAAAAAGTACACAATAAATTACTATATTCAAAATGTTCATTTTTATTATCTAACAATAACACAAACAACATATACGAACTAAATAAATATTTATTCGATTAACTTTGAAATTTTCAGGACCCATTTTTGAGCTCACGAACTATAAGAATATGAAAAGAGAAATAAAAGGAAATCAATTTACAAAAATTCTGATCACGAGACCAGAAACACTAGAATAATACCCACTTTAAATTTGTACTATTCAAGTAGTAAAAATCCTAGAACTATCTTTCTGATCTATCTTTTACGAGATACAGACTCCAACTATACTTCAAGCTCTATAAATGAAATCGTATAAATATTGTTAATAAACCTCAGTTTCCTATCGGGTGACAGGCCGAGAACGGAGTAAAAGGGGAATAGACGAGTCGGTGACCGCAGAAGCTAGACGGACCGATATCAAAATTGAAATTCCATGATCGAACGATCGGATTACTGCTACTATCCAATACGATAGAGATGAAGATAAGCAACAAAAATATAAATATATAGATACGAAGAAGATTATCGATTTAATTTATTTTTATTTTATTTTATTTATCTTACGGGAAAGAACCACATTAATACAAAAATAGAAAATACAACTATAAGAAATCAGAACGTAATACAGATTAAAGATTATAACAAACATTAAAGATAATTTCTTATAGCGAATACCGATTGAAAGATGAAATAATACCCGATTTGCCGAAATCATGGAAAACACTCGACTATTAGGTTGTCAAGTATGAAATAGAGCAAATTTCAATTCAATTATGTGCATTTATTGCTCCATTTCATATTTGACAACCTAATACTATTTTTTTTAAGACGTCTCCGTGTATTCAAAGTCGTACAACTCCATGTTCTTACAAAGATTTATTCCTAAAAATTTGTCTACATACTACTAAAATGGTAATAAATATATCATAAAAATTTCAAAGTTGTATCTTTTTATTGGTCGTCAAAAAAAATTCCTAAAACATGTTTAAAAGACCGGCCGTCATAAGGGATGACCCCCTTAAACGATAAATCGCAACTGGCTATATAAAAAAAGGAAAATCGATCGTCTGGTTGGTATGTTGAGAAAAAAAAATAGATTCAAATGCAATTAGAGTAATCTTATTATTAGCTGACCATACGCAAACTTTTGGTTACGCAATCTTGCACCGAACTGTGCGAACTATCATAAATTCGATTATAATAGTATCTCTCCTCTGTTTATGAATTTATTTGGTAACAAAATTGTTTATATGAGAGAATTTTAATATGTAATAAAATAAAACAAACGAGAGTTTAATAAAGATGTTATTTTAAAATTTAATCATTACGATGATAGACTTGTTCTATAAAGCAAGAAATATTTATGTGTGTTTATATGCATTTCTGTAGTAGAGGATTTTGATCGTATAATCAAAAATTTGTATAACAGGTATTTCATACAATGAATGTTACTACCGTAAATCCTAACGTGGACATTTTTGTTTTAATTTTTTTATTTTTATTTAGAGATTAATAAATTCAAGTATGTACGTATATCACACATACATAAACACATTTATTTAAATACTCTTCTAGGCAATATTGAAAGAAACAACCGGACAGTGCTGCCACGTAGTGGTCAATGCATGAAACTAAATCGCGCCAATGTGTCAAAGTCACGTGGACTTGGCTGCACTTTTCAAATACTTTGGTTTATCTATTTTTTTCTATTCCATATTTTTAAATTCGTTTTCTCTTCTTCCTCGATTATACGGAAGAATGAATAGAAGAGAAGAGAATAGAAGAAAAAAAAAAAAAAGGATAATATAAAGGAATTTCGCGTGCACCGAATCACAACTCGGTGATCTACGCCGCTCGTGTGTTGTTGCGAACTCGGTTAATTAAATGTTACGCAATCGTCCTTTACTATGATGCTATCTACTGTCATTAAATGCGCGCTACAAACTTTTATTATTTTCCCTGTTGTATTCTAAATATTGGATATATCGAAGAAAAATTAGACAAAATGAATAAGAAAAATTAATAAAAACACACACAACAAATTGCAATCTGAAAGATAATTAAAAGTAAAGTTAAAATGAAATGCAAGCAATTATAAAGTCCCTAAAGAGATTAAATAAATACTTTTTTATACCTAATGGAAGAAAAGATCGAGTAAAGTTGACTTAATTCCCGTTTTTTTTTTCATCGTGATAATCAAGAAAATTATCCTCGTAGCTGTGGTAGCAGCAGCATTGAGAAGCCAACTCCCGCGAGACATGTGGGTGCCTTTGTTTTCTCCCCTAATGTCGAAGAAGAAGAAGAGGAGGAAGAGGAGGAGGAGGAGGAGGATGAGGTGGAACGTTTCTGTGCGCCATTAACGAAGCAGACGAGCGGGCAAAGCAGAAGCTAATAGATCTGATTCGATATCGCAAAGCAAGAAGAAGGAAGGGCTTTTCTCTTCCTCTTCTTTACCACTACTATCTATCTATCTTTGTCTTGTTTCATCTCATACATTTCAACCCCTCGCATACAGTAAGAGGGAGTGCAGCCATTTAGAGAAGGACCCTACCTAGAGATATCTATACCACGAATAAAGCAAGTTTTTCTCAAGGCTGAGAAGACGGAAGTTGGAAAAGTACTATTTACTATTGTAGTTAAACTAAATCGAACGAAGAACGAATCGAGACTTTGCTATAACCGTTAATGTTACTTTCATTTTACTCTTTGAGAAGTTTCATAAAGCATGGCAAAGTTAGATATTTCTTTAAGAAGGCCTTGCGCCCTTCTTAGAATTTATAGAAACTTTAGATATTTATTAATACTATAAATTTAACCATAATAAAGATCATGAAAATAAAAACAACCTTTTCTGAAATATCGACCGATGTAAGTTTAATAAATAATTAAATACGCATGTATACCTGATCGTTCAAATCACGTTCAGTTCACTTTTTTCTTATCCTTCTGCAGATATTTTGTTGGCCAACAAAAGATCGTTGGCATTTCCTATGACCCAATGGACGAGAAGAAAAACGAAAAGGGGATAATCGAAGATAATAAGAATCAGACGTGTCGAGTTTAAGAACACAAAGGTGAGGAGGACGTAAGAAGGGAGGACCTCCGGTCGAAGTTGGGGTGGGTCGGGGTCGAGGCCGAGTCTAGCTGGGTTGGTTGGCTCCTACAATCGATCCACTTTTGATGTACTCTAAAGTGTACCCCCGATCACTGGCGGCACCACCCTGTCAGCCTTTTCAAAGATTCAACGTAGATACTACAATGTTAATAATTACTGGCTAACCTCAACTAAATTAGATGCTTCTTTCTTTACATTTTAAAATAGAAATTATTTTGTAATTCTGATTGTTCAATTAATCCTTTATCTACATTTCTTTGTAATGACAAACCCTGTTATTTTGGACTCAAAATTTTTTAACCAATCCTCGTTTATTAAGCTCTGAATTTTTCATCCCACCCACGCATAAACACGCATAAATATATGGTGTTATGGTGTTATGGTGTTATGAATGTAACGTCATATCCATCGGAAATGTAAACCGAGTTTTTGGTTTTCTCTTGGTATCTATTCCTTTTTTTTATATTTTTTATTTAAAAAATAAATCCACGAATAATTTAACGCGTTCATTTAAAGCAAACAAGTAAGTAAATATCTTTATTTCCGGTATAAATACCGTCCTTCGTAAAAAATATTCGCGATGTACGAAAATAGAAAGAAGAGGAAGAGAGAGTAAAGTCTAACGCAATAATTTTCTGGCAATGAATTTCGTCGCGAAGTAAAACGAGCTTTACGATTTCGGTGAATAAGTAACTACTCGATGTTTCTCTTTCTCTCCTCTTAAAATAATCAAGCAAGAAGTGTACGGTTCGATTATTACTTTTATTCCCCTCTCTCTCTTTCTCTTCATCAAGAAAAAATAGTAATCAAAATTAATTAGAATCCTTTGAAAATGTAGAATCATTAAAAATAATTCTATTATCAATAAAGAACGTACGTAAAAAGCTGTAAGAACTTAGGTGGATGAATAAAGCGTGTGTTAGAGAAAAGAGATGAGAGTATTTTCTACGAAGACTGACCTTGACCTATCCCACGTATAAATGTCGTAAAAGATCGTAGTACGAAGTACGAAAAGGCTCCCGAGTGAAATAAAGTCGTGTGTGTTCACGAAAGCAAATCTACTTTTATACACGTTTTCTTGTTTCTTTCTTTTTCTATGTTTAAGAAGTGTACGAAGACCTTTAGATATTTTTTTACTCGGTTTCTACAATACTTGGTCGATGCAATCACCTTTCAAAAGGTAGTAGAAACTCTACTTTGTGTTGCAAAACTTGGCACTTTTACCATTGGATTTGGCACTGTTCACTGTTCACTTTCCGTCTATCATACGATCATACGTCTACTATTCGGATGATTATGTTTTGCTTTAATCTTTAACCTCTTAACACATATATATATGTATACGATGGTTTTATTTTTGTGTGTGTGTAAAAATAACTCGTTTTGCTATAGAAATTTCTTTCTTCTTTTCTCTCTATATATATACATTAATTTTAATTTAAATGTCGAAGAAAAAGGAATCGTTTGAAACACTGTGACGAATATAAAATAAAATTTACAGAAACACGGATACACGTATTATATCTGTACTAAGGGGAAAGGGGGGGTTGAGATCTTACCTACTTACTTACTTACTTTGACGTTTGAACGAATAAGAGCGGAACACGTCAAAGTATTAAAGCCAACAAACTAATATGTATTTATAAATCATTATCTCGCAACTAACTCTGTTGTGTAACGCAGTTGGAAGTACGTTTTTACCACACTTGTCCTACATAGTCTCAAAGCACGATACATAATACACAGATCATTCGAAACTATCCTAAACTCCAATTAACGAACTTGATTAAATCCTTATAATCAATCGTTAGAAAATATTTTCAAAACTAAATAGTAAAAATGATCAATTTAAAAAAAAAAAGAAATATATTTCAAGCTAATAATATTTCTTAACCGTTAAAAGTTCAAATAAAAATAATAAATATTGAATAAAAAATATCGTTGTGTTAAAAATGTATCAGTAATGGTTCTTACCAACGATGATATCCAACAAAAAGTACCAAACAAGTATGTAAATTTTTCCTCGTACCAATGGTGTTAAGTGAAAATAGTAGGTGACTGATTCTAACTTCCTGACAGTTTGGACTGGAATTAATAGAGTGTGTACTCTTGCAGTCATGTGCAGAGCTACGCTACGCGAAAGTAAATCTCACCAAGAGAGAAAGAGAAAAAATAAATAAAGAAATAAGATAGAGAGAGAGAGAGAGAGAGAGAGGGATTCGATATACATCGTGGCATCTGTTAGGAACGAGTAGAAGAACCGAGGTTAAAGACCGAGCTAGCGAACCGAATTAGAAAGGTGCTCTCGGATGACCTTTGAACTCTCTATCTCCATCTTTCGATCTGCCAGTCCCCCTCCCCCGCCTCCTCCTCCTCCTCTTCAACCCACCTATCCTATCCTATCCTATCCTATCCTCTTAGAAGTTAAGCCCACAGTTAGATTTATGTAATACGTTAAGGTTCTCTTCTTACCTTTTGAGACTGGCATGCTTAGCACCGTTGAGAATTTTGTTCTTCCGATCGCTACCAACTGTGCTAGCATCACTGTCGATACTGTATAGACTATCGTCCTTTGTAACCCTAGTCGAATTGTGAAGGGTAGATTTCTTTGCTACCAAGTTACCACCACCATTATGTTTCGGGCTATCCGAAGAAAAAGAGTGTTGTAATTGATGTTGATGATGCCGATCCATCGAACTTGGTTGTTGATGATCTTCGATTTTGTTCGTTACTATCATCGTTCTAATACTTCCGTCTAGAAATTTTTTCGGTGAAGTAGTCGTTGATACGGAGATTGCTATCGCAGAGGCCGTTGATTTTTGTCGGAATGCTTGTTGCTGTTGTTGCTGTTGTTGTTGTTGGTGTTGTTGGTAGTGTTGTTGTTGTTGTTGTTGTTGTTGGTCTCGAGGATTTTTGTGAAGCCTGCTCGCGTTCCGATAATTCCCTTGCGTTTTTTGATGATTTTGATTCGGTTCTCCAGGCGGTGGTTTGTCCTCCGTTGGTAACATATACGACAACATTGTCCTTTGGACTTTCACCTGTTAACAAAAATCATGTACGTTTGAAGTTTGTTGAATGGTTTCGTTGGTACATCGATGTAACACGGTGTTATATCTCGATGGAATTAATTTTTTTCCCGTGTGGGCGTTTGTAAAATCATTTCCTCTTTTATGTTAATTAAAAATGAAGGAAGGAACGTTTAAAGAAGAAAAAGAAGAAGAAGTAGAAGAAAGATACGTTGGTTGATTATACGAACGTTTAAGCTAGAACTGGTGCAGCGACTTGCACGATGCAAAATCGACCGAAAGGTTGTTATGGGAATGGTATAGGTCTGACTTGGCTGTTCATACATATACCTATTCTACTACTACTATATATCTTATAAACTCTCATTTAGTTCTAATCCGTTCACGTAATTCTGTTTTCCATTACAACACTGTTGCATATAAAGTTGATCTAACCGAAGAGATTTTCACCCTTTTTTAATTTTTTTATTTTTTATTTAGTCGAATTTACAAACTCACCCGTAATACGAGGAATTCCGGAAGTATGAACGATCCGCAGGTGTGTCTTATGGAGCAGCATCGGGATCGCCTGTAAAAAGAAAATTAAAATTGATTAGTATATGCGTGAAATTAACAAGATATTAGAGATAATCATAAACTTACGATCAATTATATTATAAAGAAAAAAAATTAAATGCCTTTCATAATGGTCGATTAAATAATTAACATTCTTTAAATTTGTTTAATATTATATTGTTTTAAATTATATTCAGCCAATTATACACAATTTATATTTACGATCGATCAAATAATTTCTTCAAATACTATATAATAAATCAAATATCTGATGCACCTGGCGAATGAGGTGCAAGAATATAAAGAAAGAAAAAAAGAGTACGGGATGCGACAAACGTTGTCATAGTCGTCGTAGGTTGTCGTCGTCTAGCAAAAAAAGCTTATTACTCTGGACTTGAACGAGTCTTATGTACACTAAGTTCCAGCATATTTTTTTCAATGACGAAGGAAGAGAGACGAAATAGAAGAGGAAGTAAGAGACGAGAAAAGAAGTGTCTAGGAAAATGGGAGAAAAAAAAAATGAAAGAAAGAGAAAGAGAAAAAGAGAGCTAGAACGATCTCGTCGCATGAATAGGCACCTGCTTTCGCAGCAGACAGGTGACGTTTACATACATACATACATACATACATACATGCAAAGTATAAATGTTAGTATGCATCTTTCTCTTCTCGGGCAAACGCGTGAGAAACTGAGAGAGGTCGATGACACCTGGTAAACGTTCTATCTCTCTCTTCCTTTCCCCATCTCTTTTCATCTTTTTCGAACAGATCCTACGGAGCTAGGAGCAATGTCAGAAAAATCAGGTTGCGTTTGATATATTTCGGTAATATATAATATCAAAGAAAGAGAAAGATATAGAAAGAATGAATGACTGTATATTGAATCTAATCACACATCATATGGGTACTTTAGCTGTCTTAATAAAATCTTTTTATATGGTAAATCAATATCACATCATCATTTTGATATTTTCTTTCAATGAATTTCTTCTATAAGAAATTATCTTCACCTTACATTACAATCTTTATTCTGTATTATGTTCTTACTTCTTATAAATTGTATTTACTTTTTTGTATTAATAAGTTCATCCTATAAAATAAAATAAAATATAATAGGGAAACTTGAATAAAAGTACATAAAGCACGATTTTTAGAGTCATTGAAATATGATTATTTCGTGAACATTAGTGGTTTAAACATCGTATGCGTGGGCTGATAATTTCGTTGCTAAGAAAATGAACAGAATAGCTTCTTCTCAATCCTCCCACCACCATCCTTTCCACTTTCCCTATTCCTCCCTCCCTCTTGAAGCGCCCTCGCTCTCGATTCCAGGACGATAAAGTGTAGGACGAATTATGAGCGTGCTACGTTAGCCTGGTTTCTCTCTGAGAACCTCTACGACGACGACGACAACGACGACGTTGCGATTACGGTGCAATGATGCAATGCTCTAGAGTGGTATACCGGGGCTACTAAATTGATAAATTTGCATGCCTCGCCTTCTCCTCTCGCAGCGTGTGCTCGAGACTAAAAGGAGTCAAAGAGAGAGAGAGGAAGAGAGAGAGAGAGAGAGGGAGAGATGGAGATATCACGATGGCTGCTAGGAATAAACGAAATTTCATCGTGACGTGTCTGCGAAAGGTCGTATTCACATTTTTATTATCTCTTTAGAAATAAATTTATGTAATATTATAAAACTAACCGAAAAATAAGCTAGCAGTTTGTTTTATCTAATATAGTATATCTTCATTAGACTCCCATAAAAAATCCTTGCATTATATTATCCTTGGATCTTTCATTTAAATTTCATTACACAATAATATTATTTCTTGTAGTCTCAATACGCTTGGGATTCATTTATAGAACGTTCTGAGCATTTTGATATTTTCTTTTTAATCAAATTCTTCTATAAGAAATTATCTTTCCTGTATTAATGAGTTTATGCCAAAAAATAAAATAAAAAAATATTAACAATTGTTAAAGACAATAAATGGGACGAAAAAGTAGAAAATTAAAAGATCCTAGACTAGGTTATAAATCTGGACGAATGACAAGGGACGAGAATGAGTCACACCGTCATTGGTTACCTCGAACGTTTATGCTTCTTCCGTCCCGTTTGGCTGTTGCAGGTAGTTTATTACGATGACGATTCATCGTTTTATACCTCGTCGACCTCTCGTTCATCAACTCATCTACACACATATACACACCACACGTATACCTCATGCCACATAAACTACGATTTAGAATTTCACACGTATGAAATTTTCTTTTTTTTGCATTTCTTTTAGCTTTCTACCACGACGCGAAACACGTTAACTGAATTTAGAAACAAATTCTTCTATTCTAGATTATACGATTATGTAGACTTTAGAGTTGGACAACCGTTGGTTAATTCGAAACGAAACAATCGTAACTCGTAGGTTGTGACCGACTTGGCGAACTTTCGTTCTAGCACCCTGTCAAGATAGAAACACAGTACACGCAATGATGACTTTTATTAAAAGCATGACGTTGTCATCCGATCACTGCCTGTCGTGCTTATTTAATAAAACATTGATTGTCTCTCTGGATGATAATAACAATGACATTATATTTACACACTGACAGCTTCCTTAAAAATTACTTTTCATATCCCCTGTGGTTCATTCATTAATGGAGTAGAAATTCCTATGAAGTTTTATTTTCTCGTAATGAAAAAATAAACTTTTCGTACATATTAGGTTGTCAAGTATGAAATGGAGCAAAAAATGCACATAATTGAATTGAAATTTGCTCCATTTCATACTTGACAACCTAATACAAGCTGAAGAGCATTTATAATAAATTGAAACAATTATATGTGAGAAAAATTTTCTAAAAGTAATGTCATTGTTTTCTGAACGAGGCATATTTGCCCTAATTGATATTTTCAAAAATCCCATAATGAAAAAAGAGATACGAGAATGTAATCAATGCATTTAATCTTCTTTGAAGAATTTTTGTTCTTTTTCTTTATTTCATTTCTCTTCTCCTTTTCCGGTTACTCGTAACGTAACGTTACTTCGAACGAGATTTCCGGCAGCGTGACTTCCTGTACCTAACCGTTTGATACCAACTCGCGATTTTACTCTTTCGTGACCCGGAAAACTAAGAGAAAGAAATAAGAATAAGAAGACAATGATGATCGTACCATGCCGGAAGAAACAAATTTGCAAACGTTATTTTCTGTGGTATAAAGAAACAAAATCAAAAGAGACCCTAGTAGTCCACGATGTCTCGAGTTAGTCTTGAGTCAAAATAAAAAAAAAAAAAACGAGTACGACGGCAAAAATATGGAAGAAAAAAAAAGAAAAAGAATAACTCGAGGTGATCCAAAGATGGTAGGTAGCAACTCAACACGGAAGTATATTACTCGAGAAGAGTCTTCTTAGCCTCGTTTTCGGTCTTTCGAGTGTCCGAACGATTAGTCACTCTTGAAAGAAAGAAAGGAAAAAAATGACACCATTAAATGTTCTCAAGGAAGATAACTTTTTATGGGTTTCCAAGTAGACAGACTGTCTTTTTATCCAATCATTTGAAATTTTATCAAATTGGTAGAAAAAAAAATGTTATATTTTATTTTATTTTATATTTATGGGATAAAAAACAAATATTAGGGTGTCAAGTATGAAATGGAGCAAATTTCAATTCAATTA
>JACGTP010000003.1:3504649-3515051 GCA_023678845.1 Mischocyttarus mexicanus | reverse complement strand
TTTGCTCCATTTCATACTTGACAACCTAATACAAGCTGAAGAGCATTTATAATAAATTGAAACAATTATATGTGAGAAAAATTTTCTAAAAGTAATGTCATTGTTTTCTGAACGAGGCATATTTGCCCTAATTGATATTTTCAAAAATCCCATAATTAAAAAAGAGATACGAGAATGTAATCAATGCATTTAATCTTCTTTGAAGAATTTTTGTTCTTTTTCTTTATTTCATTTCTCTTCTCCTTTTCCGGTTACTCGTAACGTAACGTTACTTCGAACGAGATTTCCGGCAGCGTGACTTCCTGTACCTAACCGTTTGATACCAACTCGCGATTTTACTCTTTCGTGACCCGGAAAACTAAGAGAAAGAAATAAGAATAAGAAGACAATGATGATCGTACCATGCCGGAAGAAACAAATTTGCAAACGTTATTTTCTGTGGTATAAAGAAACAAAATCAAAAGAGACCCTAGTAGTCCACGATGTCTCGAGTTAGTCTTGAGTCAAAATAAAAAAAAAAAAAAACGAGTACGACGGCAAAAATATGGAAGAAAAAAAAAAGAAAAAGAATAACTCGAGGTGATCCAAAGATGGTAGGTAGCAACTCAACACGGAAGTATATTACTCGAGAAGAGTCTTCTTAGCCTCGTTTTCGGTCTTTCGAGTGTCCGAACGATTAGTCACTCTTGAAAGAAAGAAAGGAAAAAAATGACACCATTAAATGTTCTCAAGGAAGATAACTTTTTATGGGTTTCCAAGTAGACAGACTGTCTTTTTATCCAATCATTTGAAATTTTATCAAATTGGTAGAAAAAAAAATGTTATATTTTATTTTATTTTATATTTATGGGATAAAAAACAAATATTAGGGTGTCAAGTATGAAATGGAGCAAATTTCAATTCAATTAAGTGTATTTTTTGCTCCATTTCTTATTTGACAATCTAATAAAAGGAGACTAGATAACACTACGATATTTTAGAATAGACCGAACCAATTGACAATAGAAAATTTTCAATGATAATCTATATAATATAGTATAATCTTCATAGATACATCATGATTTAATATTTTAAATTGAAATCCCAAGTGCTTACGCCTCTGACATGATCCCACGATACAGCTTGTCGTCTGTCGTCTAACCGCACGACGAAGCTGTGGAACGAATGACCGAAACATTTCTTCTGAGGTATCTTCTCGCCCTCAAACACGCCACTTCCGGCACGAACCGATGCCCACGAAGAATTTTCATTATGACGAAAAAAAAATCCTTTCTTTTTTTTTCTTTACAAAGACTTTTACGGAGGGAGGCTTTCTGGTTTTAATAATTTCAAGAACTTTTTTTTTTTGGTAATTAAATTTATTCGTGTCACACACATACACACACACACACACACAATCAATACTCTCGTATAATTATTTCTATATTTGAAAGAATATAAAAATATTTATGTTTATTTATAAGCACAAAATAACAATTCTGTTCATTCCTTTTAAATAAAAATAAAAAATAGGAAATCTTTAGAAAGAATCGTTCCAGTCATCGAAGATAGTCCGACTACTAGCTAACGTAAGTTAAACCGAGCTAGGCTAGACGACTAGGCTAGATACTGTCGACTAGCGTGGGCGTTCGTTTTACGGTTCGATCGTTTTACGACAATAATGCGTAGTCGTAGACAAGAGTTAGAAAACGTCCCGCAGCGCTCTCGAAAGAGTAAACATGCTGTTAAAACCCTTAACAATTTCACGTCGGGTGTCCTACAGCCCACTCTCTTAACATATAAGATTCCTTAGACCGATTCTCATTCGTATAATTCAATGAAAATAACTGACATGATAATAATACTTTACAAAATAATGTTTTAGATCTCATTATTATTGTTATTTTATTGGGGGTTAACATTTTGGGTTAAAAATATTTCTAAAAATCAAATTATTACTAATATCTTATAGTCAATTGAAAATCTAAATATACACGATTATATTTTCATTGTTATAATTAAAAGTTTCATATTATCTATGAAGTAATATAAATAATGAAAAATATAAGAAGAAGAACAAAGTAAAATTTTGTAACCGTCTACAGAAGGTTGGATGGTAACTAATAACATATTTCTAACGGAAACTATTTACACAAAAACCATGCGTTTATAAGCGTGCGTATTTCAAATAGAACAGGATAGCATGGTATAAAACAGGATAGAACGTTCCGGTTTCTCTGTACAGGATGTAAAGAGAGAGAGAGAGAGAGAGAAAGAGAAAGAGAGAGAGAGAGTTCACCAAAGAGGATTAATAATTACGCCGTAATAATCCAGCTTAAGTGGCTGGACCATGGAGTATACAGGAAGCACGTCTTCTTCTCTGAACAGATAGGAGGAGGAGAAGGAAGGGAGGAGGAGGAGGAGAAGGAGGATACCGTATATAACGATAGCTTTAGAACGACGCGGACGTTTCATCGTTTCTCCGTCACCGACATTAACGTAACTGTAGTAATCGCGAACCGTAACGCGAATGCCTACTTAAATCGCTACGTTTTCTTTTCCCCTTGCCCCCTTTCACCCTCTTTCCCTCTTACCCTCTTCCTTGACCGTTCGATTAGAAGCTAACGTTCCGTTACTTTCTAAAAATATATCCAACTAATCACTCTTGACATTGTGCATCGTTTATTAAATATAGATGAAAAAAAAAAGAAAATAAAGTATGCTTCGTAAAACTTCTTCTTTCAAAAAAGATGATACATTATTATGGAAAAGAAAAATTCCAATAATCTATTCCTACCTTGTATCACGTTATTTTGTTATACTACCCTTTTACTATGTATTGCTAAAAGAAAAGGAATTAATAACAATAAAAGAGGAAGATTTGTTAGATAACGGGTATCGAGGTACAAAGTAAATATTTCCTAATCCTTTCTCAACCTCCTTCCCTTAGGGATGATCATTGAAGCCGCTATACTGCGCTTAGACGAATATCACAGTACGCTTGCACTTATGCGCGTGCAACGGAGTAAGTAAAGCAAGTAACTATATATATATGTAAGTATATAAATACATATATACATAGATAGGTGTAAGAAACTAGTCGACGGATAATTAGATACCCGATACAACCACCGTCCTCCGTGGTTGGGTTTTGCGGATCTTTCTTTGTATATAGTAGATCTTGCCCTATGGAACTCGACTGCCTTCGTTTGTGTTCTAGAAAAAGAGAAAGAGAAAAACAGAAAGAGAGAGAGAGAAAACACTGATGCGATTCGAGTGTCGAAGGAGCGTAGGTTTAACGGTGAGGTGGTAAAACGTAACATTAGACGTACCTCGTTATTAATAAAACTTATCTTATATGCGACCGGATTAAGTACACCCGGGTCGCCGATCTTTAAAACTGATAAATCACTTATTTCTAAGGAAACTACGAAATATCTAATCTATTCTAATGTGTCTTGTCAAGAAAATTATTTTCTATCAACATTATTAACCTTTTTTTTGATACAAGTGAGCGTTCTATCCACCGTACAAACTTCTTCTCTAAGAGGTGCTTATCCGAAAGTAAATAAAAATTAACATAAGTGTTAAAGGTGGTCGTATACACAAAGTCATCGATTCGATGTCGAATTTATACGGCGCTTGTATCGAAAGGGTTAAATTAAATTGTCCAATAAACGTGTACGGATCCATTAGGTACGATTATCGTACGATTCTTGCATTATAATTTTTTTCTTATGAAGGTATAAATATATATCATTAATATGTTTCCAAAGAGAAAAACCAATGTACGTAATATTGTATTAGGTAGTCAAGTATGAAATGAAGCAAATTTCAATTCAATTATGTACATTTTTTGCTCCATTTCATACTTGACAACCTAATATATCGTATTTTTCTAATCGATAATTATTCCCCTTCATAAGGTTTTAATTTTGTATTTTTTTTTTTATGTCGTATATATACAAGCAGACACGAAGCAGACGAGACGTGAAAAGGAGAAGAATCCTTTAGTTTTAAAGAATTGCCATAGTTATTTTTTTGTTTTTTTTTTTTCTTTCTTTCTTTCATCCCTTTCCTCTTTTTTGTCTTTTTTTTTTCTTTTTTTCTTTTTGTTGCCGTTGGAAAACCTTTGAAACACGCTCTTGTCCTGTGGAACGCTCGCGTAAACGATTCTCGCACGACCCCTCGGTTACGAGTCGGCGACCCTTTTCCCTTCAGTTCCTAGTTTGGAGGACGACAAGGGTAGGGAAAAATGTTCGCTAATGTACAAAGGGGTAGTAGGTTCGTTAAAAAAAGGGGCTACCTCGCGACATTTGCATTTAACCCCACACGATTCTCGATGTGGCGAATTTATTCATTTTGTGGCTGAGTAATCGAATGAACGATCGATTTACGAGATATCTCATAAGATTGGTATCTACATATAAATATGCATGTGCATTTATTTGGAATAAACATTTTCTTTATTTATTTATTTATTATTCCCAATTTTTAACACTAAACCAACAGATACTATATTTAGGTACACTTATTCCTATCGTAAGTGATCGAATGATTGTTTTAAAAAAAAAAGACAAGGACAGGACTCGTAGGTGCTCTAAGAGATTTTTTTGAAACTTTACACATTTGTAAATGTTGATTAGTATTATAAATTTCGTTGTAAGGACCATAGCAATAAACTCAACCCGTAAAATACGTTAAGTGTTAATATGATAAAATAATAATAATAATAATGGTAAGAAAAATTGAAAGAGGTAGAATTGAGATAGGGTAAAATCGGTATTAGGAAGGGTACCCTCTTACTAGTATGGATGAACCTGTACGGATTCTGGCAGCTGGTTGGGTGCCAGGAAATGTCTATGCGCCGAGACGTTGTCTGCTGGCATTATGACCCGGAAGATATGCGAGTGAGCACAGAAGCGTCCCCTATCACACCTTCTCTTTTCCTCCCCACATACACACACACACACACACATACATACTTACATATATACTTAAACATATAGCCACTTTGCTACTTTGTAGAGAAAAGCATGAAAAGCGATTCTCATCGAGCGTTGTCCACCTTTCTTCCTCTAACGACGATGATGTTCGATGGTTATAGGGAAATAAAGTCGATAGCCTTTAGGGCTGATCTTTATACGATTATAACGAGATTATATATACCGTTTTATGGTAACCATTTTCTATTGTTTATACAGGATTATCTTCTAACTATGGTGGTACAATCGAACAGGGAACGATTTATAATACTAACTCGATAATTTCGAATAACATTTTGTTCATACAATATAATAGGTAATTTTTAATGAAAAGTTTAAAAGGTCAACTCTTGTTTCTTATTTTTTAAGTAATGTAAAAAATAGAAATATTTGAACTGTCAGAAAAATTTATTAACGGATAGAAATTGTTATAAAAATGAACGTCGATGATATTCTTCGTTGATTTTAACTAATTAGTAAAAGAAATAATATCCCTGTGTGTAAGATTCCTTTGAAAGGATATAATAATATGCAATAACATATATTATCTCACGGTATTACATACGATCATCATCTTTGGTTTCCGTTAGGAAAGATTTACGACGTGTTAAGCGATGTCATTACTTTAGTAAGTAACGAAATCAACGAAGAGGGTCTTATTCTTCATCTTCTTCTGTGTTCTCTAATCGTTCCAACAACACAACCTTTTAGCTTACTGACTACTGCTGCTGTTGCTTACATTATTTCCCCTCTCCTTTCATCGAGTTCCATCGAACGAAGGAAGGCATCTCATGGAATCTATAAATTCTCTCGAGCCCTCTTCTCATCTCATCTCATCTCATCTCTCTCTCTCTCTCTCTCTCTCTCTCTCTCTCTTTCTTTCATTTCACTTGCTGATATTGCTGGTGCGAGAAACACGTGCTTCATGTTCTTTTTCTCAGTAATAATTAGTACAAAATAACACACACACACACACACACATATATATATCAAGAATGACTGGAATTTTTCCTCGTTTCTTTTTACTCTTCTTCTTCCTTCTCTTTTTACGAGTATGTTCGTATGAGGGAAAGAAACTTTAGGAAGGGAAACGATTCGTTCGTTAAATTTGCTATAGCTAATAAACATTACCTGCATACACAAATACATTCGTACATACCTTATATGCATTCCTACATACGTGGATACATAATTAGATAAATTCTTGCATACATGCATTGATGTATACATAAATGCATGCATATATACAGGGTATAGGAAAAAAGATAACAATCGGATACCCTGTATATTTGTATGTTGCATATCTGTAACGACTCGTTAATCTCGCACGCGACTTGTCGCGTAGCGTCGTGTTGTCGCCTCTAACATAAGTTTAACCTTGAAACACTATTCACGATCGGTCACGAAAGACTCCTTTTTCCCACGTTCTCTCTCCTATATATATATATACATATATATAAACTTATATACCTGTGTAACTATTACCGCGTTTCGCTCCGTCGAGTGCAACACTGCTTCTCTCTTTTCTCTTTGTGCCAGGTCTTTCAAACCAATCTTCTTTCTTTCTTCCTCTTTATTTTTTTTTTTCATTCGATTTTCCTCCTTGTATTTTATTTTTTTTCTATTCTTATACCCTCCTCATTCTCGTCTTTGATTTCTCCTCTTTTGCGGTGTGTATTTCAACGTCGAGTGGGTAACTCCTTCCATTTTTACGATTTTAAAATACCATCTCGTTAAAGTGTTCGTTATCGATACTCGTTAGCGTAATCGATGATTAACGTTTAAGATCAGTATCGTAGTATAGATAGATCATTTCATTCGATGATTCTTTATAGAATGCTTTCTCAACTCTCTAATGTTATATACAATAGTATATATATATATGTAGGTATGCAGCATGGTATTTATAAGATCAGTATTTATAATTAAATATCAAAGTAAGAAATAAAAATAATATTGACTAAAAATAAAAATCAATCGCAATTTAATACCAAACGAACTCTTCATATATTTGTTTATTATATTTGTACGCATGTTATTTGACTTTTTTAATTAATAATATAATATTTAATTTTATTTTATTATATGTATTAGGTTGTCAAGTATGAAATGGAGCAAAAAATGCACATAATTGAAAACAAATAGAAGAAACAGTAATATATTTGTATGTATTATATAAATAGAAATATATTCGTGAATAGATGTTGATAAGTTAGTTTAATTAATCTTTGAATGGGCAGAATGCGGATAAAATACAAACGGAATATAAACAGAACACGTCCTATTCAACGCTTCCTAAAGATCGTGGGTGTGCTGCTGCAGAGTCAATTGGCGGAATTGCTTA
Organism: Mischocyttarus mexicanus; assembly: GCA_023678845.1. Classification (NCBI taxonomy): domain Eukaryota; kingdom Metazoa; phylum Arthropoda; class Insecta; order Hymenoptera; family Vespidae; genus Mischocyttarus; species Mischocyttarus mexicanus. Next base: position 3,507,743 of record JACGTP010000003.1, on the reverse strand, counting down.
GGTTAAATGCAACGATGCGCCCGCGCCGCCGTTGGCAACGATAATCTAATCGACTTATACTTCCCTTTCATGCAACGTAAAGCAAATAATAGTAGAAGGAAAGTACATTACGCGAATTGATGGATAAATAAGAAACAAGAAGGAACAAGGAAAGGGGGTTAGAGAGGAAGAAGAAGATCGGTGTTCGTTGGTATTTTCAATGAAGTTCATCGAATTTTTCAAGGATTAATGGCACGAGTCCAACGTTCGAATAGATTTTTATCCTTACATTCATCGACCTAACTTAATAATTTACGCGAATGAAAGTATTAACTTTATTCTTGTTATTTTTTTGTTCCTTAATGAAAATCACGAAGGTGGCAAATTTATCGGAGGTCATAATATGTATTCCTTCTTTCTTCTATTTATCTCGATCGAAATAATTCGAATAAGAAGAGGCTTGAGAATTTGAGAGTTTCAGGAAGCGATGCATGCACGACGCGCAGTTATTTCGGATCTTGTCTTCTCTGCACGATGGGTCGTCGGTCAGCGTACTAAAATGATTTTCCCGAAAACTCGAGACCATTATTGCATCAATTTTCGAATAATTTTATGACGATACTTTCTTTTTATTTCGTTCAAAAAACAAAAATTAGACATTTGGTTTTTTTTTCTTTTTCTTTACAAATCTGGAGATAACGGATTGAGAATTAGAAAAAATAAAAAAAAAATGAAAGAGAAAAGAAACATAATAAAATGGTATACTTTTCAACGCCTCAACGGGAACCAGTTTTTCCCCGTGGTTTGCCAATAGCCAAGGCTCGATGTCACCAAAGCCAATAGGATCAGATTACAAAGGTCAACTGGTCGTTTATTCCGTATCTTTACTTCGCTTGGTTTACTTCAACTCACCGTGGCGTTTAATTTTCATTCACGGAAGTATTATTACTATATTTTCGGGAGTCCATTATGTACATACGTATATCATCTAAAAGAATTTCTTAGACTTCGATTATGCTGAACACGAATGAGAACAATAGATCTTCAACAGTTGACATTAAAATAGAGAATGTGTAATTAATAAAAAGGATAGATTTATATAAAAGTTAATATTGGTGAAATGAATCGATTTGATAAATGATTATCTACTTAAAATCAAGATTTAACGATTAACCATTTATCTTTTAACAAGATCGAAACGACTCACATTAGTTTCTACGTAGCCAATTTTCTCGTTGGCAATACAACTGTTCGCATGAACGATAAGCCATTCCCTTTCCTTTCCTTTCCTTTTCTTTTCTTTCCTTTTCTATCCTTTTCTATTCTTTTGCTTCTCCCCCCCCCCCTCCACAGTTGTGTATTTTTCTAACGTAAACAAGGAGAGATCATTCCAGGAAATTCGCTTGAAATCGTTACGCGCTAAAGCCACCCACGTAACTAACGGACCAGCAGCATTGCAAGAGTTTCGTGCGAGCACCAATGAACGTCGACTGACTGCCAGTGAGTTAGGTCAGTAGCCAGAATTAGATAGCTGACTGGAGTATTATACGATGATCTACGATTAGTTTTATTCGAAATCACACTATGGAATACACATTTTTTAATTTTATTCCAATCATACAACATCCTATTTTTACACATATATATTCAAACTCTAATATAAATCATATTATACATAAATTTCACCATCAACTTTCTCTCAACATGTTATTACGATAATTCAATGGAGACGTGGGAGTACCAAAAAAAAATCCTTCGATAGGGTTGACAATTTTTATCCTAATACAGTAAAGTCTTCAAAATATATTTCGTAAAACAAGAATATCGGTATTTTCTACAATTAAAGAAAATCAATGATTATATAATCATGCTAACAGATATATTAAGTTGTCAAGTATGAAATGGAACAAAAAATGCACATAATTGAATTGAAATTTGCTCCATTTCATACTTTACAACCTAATAATTGATTCAAGGATTTACTATATATGTTGTTAATCGATTTTTCAATGTTTTTATACTAATTCTACATAGATATACTACACAAAAATAATAAAATCAGAGACGACTATGCTTACAGATTTATATTTAATAAGAATTTTGTTTAATCTCGAGGTATAAGGTTTGAAGAAATGAAACAAAATGAAAGATCCTATCCAATTCTGACAAAAAATGAAAGTGATAACCGATTCGGTAACTATAACGATCCTGTTTCTTTCATCAACCAATGGAACACAAGATTACATAGGAGATATACAGTATAAAAAGAGAGAAAGAGAGAGAGGGAGAGAGAGAGAGAATGACGTAAGAAGAGAAAGAAACTAACTGAGAGATATACAACACAGGATGGGCAGGTCGTCGTCGCATTGAATTTCAAGCACTTAATACAGTCCTATTTCCCTTTCCCTTGTTCTGCGTCGCAACCGCCATACTGTCCTACCACTTCCACCCTTTTCGTCTGGACTCATACTTTCGGCATTGTCGTTGAATCGGTGGCCCGTGAAGCTGACGATCTAACCAACCCGATCCGATTTCATTGTTGGCATTCCCAGGAAAAAAGAATCACGCCCAGTCGTTTCACCGATCAGGTGTGGCCCAACAAACAAATAAACTTTTTCTTCTTTTCCTTTTTTTCTTTTTTTATATATCGATTATCCGACTATTTAAGATAAAACGGTATAACAATCGTGTAGAGTTTTTAAGCTTAAAAATACCTATTACGAGTAAGTTTATTTTACTTTCACTTTTTGTTTATAATGGAGTTAATAGATTTGTGCAGTGTACGGCTGAAATATCTGTTGAAATGTTTTCCACCTTGGTTTCTAGAAAAAAAGGAAACAGTAGGGTTTGTTCAGAGAGTTGATGGGGTGATTAGAAAAGGGCCTGTAGGAAACGTGTTAGAAGGGTCCCTTCTCCTTCTGTGATAGGAAGGGCTTGTCACGGTTTAACAAACTTACGATGACGTGTACAGTAGTAGTGTCAACGACGACTACAACGACGACAATAACAACTACAAAAACAATAATAATAATAGTAATAGTAATAATAGTTGCGAAGGAGAAGGGTGACGTGGTGAAGTGGAACGTAATAATAATAATAATAATAATAATAATAA
>JACGTP010000003.1:3362423-3503162 GCA_023678845.1 Mischocyttarus mexicanus | reverse complement strand
TTTCTTTCAATAGCACCAGAATTTCAAGTATTTCGATTTCGTGAAAAGTAAGTCGAAGAAAACGGGTCAGGTAATACAGACCACCAACCTTTGCGCATGTGTACGAGTCGTACGTGTTCGTTATGTATGTGTGCCTTATGATTGTGTGTGTGAATTTTTTTTATTTAATTTTCCTTGATTTTTTTTTCACCTGATTTCTCATTTGGTACAAGTACGTTAAAAAAAAAGGAAAATAATTTTGATCTTGAGTGCAAATAAAATATGAACTTGAAAAACAAACGCTTTGGGTAATCGAGCATTTTTTTCTTTCTTTTTGAAATTAATAATAAACTTTTACCTTGTAAGAAAAGTAAAAGAAAGTGAAAGTAACTCGTTACTGAATTCTAGTGTATCATGTTTTCCCTTAAAAAAAAAAAATTGCAAATCTTTGACAAAGGTACATCGGAATCAATGGGGAGAAGGGAAAAAAAAAAAGCAGGACACGCGAGATCGAACGCCGAACCGGTCTCCGAAGTGCCTCGAAGAAAGTGAAAACTGACGGGATAACTCGAGTTGCCAATGAAATTCTCATTGTAAAGAACCTTCACTAACCACCTTTCCCTATTTCTTCTTACAAATTTTTTCTTTTTTTTTTTTCCACCAACCCAATATAAACACTTTAACGTGTAACAAGTACAAAATAATTCTGAGGGGAGTCAAATGCGTTCGATTCGGATTATTCAATTTTGTTTTCTTACAAGGAAATAATTTTTTCTCATTAAATTATTCTTTAAACCGTGACATCGAAATGGGATACTTTCGATTAGATCAGATATCGAAATAACAATGCAAAAGATATCCAAAATTTCATAACAAATTATTATTTAAAAAAGAATAATTCTTTTTTTTTCTATTAAATACAAAACGAAAATTTTAATGATACAATTCTACTAAACGAATTTACGTTGAGATTACGTTGAGGAATGAGTGAGAGGAAGAGATGGGTTGCATTTAATCGAGGTTTTACGTTTTTAGATAGAAATTTTGAGAAATCTAATTTTGTCCCAAATTTAAATCATTTCTATAAACATTTCTATTTTTTCTATTAATTTTAAATACACCGAAAGAGTTGTCATCAATTTAAAGTATCCCATTCGAAAAGAATATCCATCTTTTTATTAGACCTTGAACGGATACGCGATAAATGTGTATTATATTATCGATAAAAAAGAAAAAAAAATAAACTCGTAATAATACGATAAAAAAAATTAAAGTACTGATCTTAATCGGACAAAAATATTTCTAATCTAAATAATAAGATATTATTATTTCTATATCGTGTTTAAAATCCCTATTGAGTTAATCCAATACATTTCTATGCATATTTTCATTTACATACACGTATGTATACATTTATATTAATTTTCACAGAATACAAAATCTATCTCTCTCGGAGAGCTTTAATATCGAATTTTATATTTCTCCAATGATTATTATTCTCACACACACATGCATGCACGCACGCACGTATGCAGCAGGCAGGCAGGCAGGTACACATGTCCGAACCGTACGAACATACGAACGAATGAACGATAATAAATGTCACAGTCTAATATAAATCGAGTAGTGTCCTAGATATAGTCCAGACATGATTAAATTCAATCAAGTCGCATCGTACACTCTGTACATCTCGCACCCCCCCCTCTCCCACCACCCTTCATTATACTTTTAACAACGACAAAAGAAATCTACGATGTTATTAATAAAATGTATATACTTCTTTTATGTTTTATTATTATTATTATTATTATTATTATTATTATTTTAATAATACTTTACGTCATCATTCCTTTCTCTTATCATTGGAAAGATCAATCTTATCAATGTTATCAAAACGTTGCCATTGATAAACTTCTTACAGAAGTAAATATTTATGCCTAATTAAAACATACGTACGAATAAATCAATAATTAAATAAGAGTCTCTAGAATCAAAGTGCACTAAATTGTTTCTTTAATTAACCATATTATAATATGCAATTTTCATTATTTTAAATCATTGAATAAATAAATAAATATATAAAAATATGCCCTTATTTTAAAAGCAGATGAAAGATATTCGTATTAACATTAACACTAGAACTATCCATAATTAATTTTTTTTGGAAAATAAATATTTGTTTGCTATACATTTTTTTTATACTAAAAAAGAAATAATAATAATAATAATAATAATATTAATAATAATGAAGACTCGTTTCATTCTGATTGAATTTAGTAGTTCCTAATGTTTAAGTTTTAAAAATTAACAGAAACATAAAAAGAAACAGAAAAAAGATAATTCGATTTCGTTACTAACCTGGAGAAATCGAAGCGTCGTCGGCCGGTGAACAGCTGATCGGTCGACTCACAGTGGGTGTCGTTTCGAATGAAGATACTCCCTTTAGGTGATGAGTTAGCTGGAATCACCTGGTGCACAGGTACAACCTTCTCAGTGGTATTCTTCTATCTTCTCGTCACCAAAACGAGGAATATATATATATTTATCAGAGCACCACACCTTTCGTGAGTCTCAGGAAAATATCTTGAAATTTTTTCACAAGAAAAAATAATATACTATAATCACGATCAGCACACTTATTTTATTTTTCGTACATCTTCTATCGCAAAAATTCCTTCAAATAGTCTAACTTAATCCGAATTGGTTCGAACGTTGTCAGATGAATATTACCGATATGAAAAATTAAAAGAAAAATTAATGTATAGTCTAGCATCATCGTTTACTGTCTCGTTTTTTTATTATCCGCACACACTCGATAAAATAATATCTTACAAAAAAATTAATCCTTCTCTCTCTCTCTCTCTCTTTTTTTTCTTTATTTCTTTCTTGAAATATTCAGTAAAGTGAGGAGAGTAAGAAACTCGCGAGATGGTTAACAGTAATAGAACGACGCGTTGAACACACCGAGGAGAAACACACTGTGAGAAGAAAATAATTCTGATCGTTCGTACTTCAGAAGAGAAACAATAAGAAGAAGTGAAGGGGTAACTTCGAAAAGGACGATTGGTGTTAAGGGAAGGAATAATAGGAAGAGGGGGTAAGAATTGAAGAAGGAGGAGAAAGAATGACGTAAGGATAATGAAAATAAAAAAAAAACAAAAATATGAATGAGAGAGAGAGAGAGAGAAAAAAAAAGTGACAGGAAGAAGTAAAGGAGAAGAAGAAGAAGAAGAAGAAGAAAAAAAAGGACGACGAAGTAGTAGTAGTAGTAGTAGCAATAGTAGAAAAATTAGGAGCAGGAGCAACAGCAACAGCAGCAGCCTTCTCGTCCGGGCCACCGCCGGACATACGACGACTCACTCGTTCACTCTCTTTCTCTTATCCTTTCTCTCTCTCTCTTATTTTTTCTTTCTCTTTCTCTCCCGCCCTATTTATTTTCGAGACGAAGGGAGAGAGATGGGGGGGGGAGTACCGAGTGATGCGCCTATACAAGCGAGAAAGAGATACGTGAACGACGCGTGCGACGTAGTAGGTGGTTGCGCGAAAGGTGGGTAAAGAGAGAGAGAGGAGAGGAGAGAAGAGAGAGAGCGAAAGAGAGAGAGAGAGAGAGAAAGTAACAAAAAACAGATCCTACCACGTCAACGACGTAGGTGATACTGCAGCTCCGCTCGGTACCATTCTTAAAAGTGGGGTGACGCATGCGCGTTATGTCAAACGAACTATGACCACTGCCGAACATGCTTCATAAGAGGGAGACTTCTCGAATTGTTGTCATCGTTCTCTTCGTTGTTATACACATTAAAAATTTAATTGTTTTTTTACTACTGCTAATTTTCTCTCTTTTTCTCTCTTACTCATAAATAAAGAATTTGTCCTTCGTTTTTTTTTTTAAACGATATTTAATTATTGCTCCATGAAATTTTATTTTCTTCTTATTTTATCTTTTTTTTTTCAAGGAAAAGTTATAGGATAACTTTTTTTCATCCGGAATTGGATATTTTACATACAGTTATGATAGAGGAAATTTGGATTAAGATTTTTGTTGATGGTTATTCAAATTTAAAAATAGATTACCTATTTTATATTATTTTGATTTTTTGTCTACCATTGTTACATAAATAAAGCAGTAATCTGGAATTAGAAACGGGAAAATGGTCACTCGATGAGGATTAATTCAAATATATATTATATATACGTTTTTGAATTAATTGTTAGTTATGTATTATTCGTAATCATTCGCGTTTATGAATGTGTTCTGTTAACTGAAAATGAGGGCAATTTAACGTCATTAAATCAAATTTATATAGTTGATTATTATATTAAAATATAAATGCCAAATCTACAACCAGTTACAAGTTTGTAAGTATATCTTAAATATGTATTTCCTATATCAACCAACCGTCTTGTTGTTTTTATTATTATTATTATTATTATCATTATTATTATTATTATTATATATACACCACAATAAGGTGGTGAGAGTTCAATAATTTCTATATTACTGATCCCCTTTTTTAAAATGTACAGTATTATCTCCTTTTCTTCTTCTTTCCTATACCATAACACAAGTTTTAACGTCACATATACTTTTTCTAATATAAATATGTATATATTAAAAACAACATGGTATAAATTAATTAAGGTAAGAATATAAATGGCATGGCTATGGATAAAAACGTAATACTAATTCAAGATTTGTAAAAAAATTTAAGTGTTTCAAGTTTTATAAATAATGTATTAAAGATACTTTGAAAATAGAAATAAGAAAAAACTTAATACTTTTTATGATAGAAGAAGAGTCAAATCCGCACGTACAGAAATACCAAATTGTATAAATGCTCACTGTTCGTCTTTATCTTTAGCTCCATGTTTTAAAATTCTTGTGAATTCTAAATAATCAAACATTGATCCTTTGATGGGTGCTTCACGGTACATTTCATCTACATCATCATCGGTGAATCTGTAAGAGTATATACAAACAAAATATACAATTAATGTATCGCAGATTTTTAAATGTCATTTAAAATGTAGATACTATTTTCATAAAATTACCTGTCACCCATTGTCGTCAAAAGTTCACGTAAACGTTCTTCATTTATATGGCCAGTGTTTTCTTCGTCAAAACAACCAAATGCATTTTTAATAACATCTTCAGGATCTGTACCTTGGAGCCTCTCTCCAAATAAGGTTAGAAACATTGTAAAATTAATAGGACCAAGTGCTTCATTCATCATAGCTTCTAGATATTCATCAGTGGGATTCTTTCCTATAACGTATACAAAATATTTGGTATATAATATAAACCAATCGTTAATATATATTTTCTTCTGTACATTATTATTTACCAAGAGATGCAAGCATATCATGAAGATCTTCTTTATCTATGAAACCATCGTGGTTCTGGTCAATCATATTAAATGCTTCTTTGAATTCTGCAATCTGTGCTTGGTCGAACATTGCAAATACATTTGACGTTGCACGCTGTGCACGTTTTTTTGTTGTTGCACGACGACCTGCTGTTTTACGGGCAGACATGTTGACTGGCTAAAAACAAATAATTTTATATATAATTAAATTAATATATACATTATTTATTAATAATTAAGTATAACTATCTAATTTCATATATTTTCTTTGGGGTAATATAATTTTTTTCTATCTGCCATGTAACCTTTCGTGCCCACGATACTATTATCGTCACCGTTTATTTTCGGGTAATTAATTAAGAATATTTGGACGTAGCTGAAATTAGGATAAAAATAATATGACTTGCACGAAGGCACAATTACGAGGGCATTAAACTCACCATTTTTTCTCAACACAACCTCCAAACTTGACTCACTTTATTCGCGATGAAAGGAATAACGAATATTTATTTTTACCCCCAACCATTACTTATACTTGCAAAATTTGAATTTAATGTGAAAACAAAAACATAATGGCGTCGCGCGGGTTTTACAAAATCATAAATGCGAAATAAAGTAATCTTCATTCGAATCCATTTGAATAAATTTTATCGAATTGTTAGATATATAATCATTTAGTTTATGTAACAAAATATTCGTAACATTTTACCATTAGACTAATTAAATAACTATTAATCTTATCACAGTAAATAAATTTAATTTATGCATCTGGTTCTTAGTTTCCCATATACTGCACTGTACTGTCGTTCACATTCAGTCCAAATCTCATATAAATTTTAATAATCTAATAATATATCAAATATTGGGCATAGAAATATTTAATTCCAATACAAAAACTCATCACAGATTTGATTTTTATAATTCATTAACGAAATAATAATAACTTGATTAATAATTTGTAAAAAAGTTAAAAACATCGTATGTGTCATGAAACAATAATGGCTGTATACGAAAGTAGACATAAATTTATTGTACATTTTTCATTTCTAAAATATAAATAATATGTCCATAATGTTAACACGAATTTTCTATTAATTTAATTTTAAATAAAATTAAAACTCACCAGGTAAAAAATGAATTTAAACAAGAAAGATACCACAAAGAGACTGTAGTTCGTGCAGCACTATGAGTCACGTCAACTCGTTACTGCAGTTTATTCACCACACCCGGACTACTAACGCCATCTGGAAAACCATTCGAATTTTATGGCTATGTTATATGTGAGTAATCACGAAACAATGTGTGTAGTGATAATATGTAGGTCGTTAAAAACATATTATTTTCTTTAAATTCAATTTAGTATTTACAAGCTTTTTAATTTTATAAATAATTACTTAAAAATTAATTAGAATTATTATCATCTCATAATAAATCATTGAAGTATCAATGAATTTTTGAAACGATAGAACAATCTTTCATAGACAACAAAAATCATTTTGAAATAAACACACGCATGCGTAGAGTGTTATTTTTGATTTGAAAATATACAAACAGATTTTATAATCTAATTTTTTTAATATACAACATGTATATATAAAATGAAAGGGGCTACAGAATCATTAGTTACGGTCCTGTCTTGCAATTCTTCGGTGTTACCATACTTGGAACATGTGCTCGCTGAAAAGTTCATTACCATATTTGGATACGATCGGTTCTGATAGATGTATACATATATATACATCAAATTAAACTTGTACTTTCATACCAAATTAAATCCACGAGATTCTTGTTTTTTTTTCTTTTTTTTTAGATGACGAATTTAATAAAAAAATCGAGTATGGTGCTATTGAGGATAAACAGCGCTACCTACAGTACGAAGATGAAATTAAATTCCATATTTAAACTTATTTCAAAACTTGTTAAACACTTCCAGCTGATACGTTAATATTTTATTGTTCATTTGAAATGTTTATTAAAAAAAGTGAATTAAAAATGTGTAAAATGATGTTCAGTGTTCAAGAAAGAAGAATCAGGCTAGTTTCTACATCTCCTACGTTATAGGTTAGCTAATATAAATCTATATTTAATATATTTCATTATTTTATGAACGTTACTAAAATTTTGTGTCAAATCTTAATTTTAGGATTATTTTATTTCATTTGGAATAAACAATTTGTTTAGGCTGTTTAAAACAAACTTGTGTTGCTCTTTATTCGCATTAGATCGAAGAAATAAAATAAAAATATAAAACATTTATCGACATATGTATAAGTATATTTATACTACAATGTGTCGCTTAAATTCTAGAAGAAAACAATGAATTATAATAATATAATCGGAACATTTTATATACAGAATCATACAAGTACGTAATCGATGTTCTTCAAGCAACACGACAAACATCGAATTATCGATTTTTCTTCTTTTTATTTATTTTTTATTATTACTCCGAATGTTCAAATCGATTTGAACATTCGACGTCCATCTTGGTTATTTCAAAAAAAAAAATAATTTTTTGTCTATGTGTGTGTGTATCTTTTTCTAAAAAAAAAACTCGTTTTAACCAACCGTATGATCCAATCATCGAACGTCTCTTAAATCTAAACCATTGTGTTGTTTATTTACACGTATATCATAATAACATAAATAATGCGAAAACGACGAGACCGTTAGGTATCTTTCACGTACCTAACAATTAATAAATCCTGTACATATAAGGTCGCGTATACGATACGCAATAAAAATAGAAAAAAAAAAAAGGAAAACAATATACAGATAGTGTCGTATATTTCACATAACTATCGTACGGAAACACCATTGATAGTTATACCGTTCCTATTCGATATTGGTTCAGCTTCGTAATGACCCGTTCTACCGTATACTCTTCGAGTATTTCCGTATCTGTAATATTATTATTATTATTAATTTTTTTTTATTATATTTAAATAATATTTGAAGGAATTATTGTAACAAAATGTTGAAAATTTTACTTACCCATACATACTACCACTTATGCTATACGGATTATCGTAAAGACCATCTTCCGGTACATTTTCATACATTGTACTAGGTGTCCCATCGTTCAAGGTCGCGTAAGACATCACAGCTGCATTTTGATCCTCCTTTCTTTCAGCTGCTTGTACATTTTCTGTATTCTTTACAGGTGTAGCCTTTCGTCTGTAGTTTAATAATTATTATATTTATTTATTTAAACGTTTAATTAAATAATTGTTATGGAGGAATCAATGATGTAACTTACAGTCTTAAATATACCAGTCCTAGGATAATCAGAATGAAGATGATCACTGCAGCCCCAATACCAACGCTTGTACCAACTCCTTGAGCTTCAGCAACTTCATTTGTCATTACTACAAAATTTATATAATTTATAATTGAACGAATATAAAATGATTTTATTTTGGGTTTATTAAGAAGGTTATTGAACATACGCTCGCATTTAGGTTCATCTCCGCTCCAATATCCTGTATCTAAACATTTTCTGAGGAAAGGTCCTATTCTTTCGAATTGCGGAAGACAATGGTACTCGGCTGCACCTCCATAAGTAGTTGACCCATTTACAACTATCACTCTTCCATTTTCTATCGGTCCTGGATGTTTACAATCGATAGCTAAAAATACAAACATATTTCGAGTTTTAATAATAATTTTATTTAAGATGATTTAATTAAATGCTTCATTGTTTGCTGCAAGGAGATAGATGTACTCACAAAAGCAAGCAGGTGTCGTGTCACTCCAAGTTCCATTTTGCAAACAAAATCTTGTTTCATTGCCTTCCATGTAGAAACCTTTTGGACAACTATAGTGAGCAACACCACCAACGCTGTACGTTGATACTTGCGTAGACAGAACACCACCTTTTTCTGGATTCTTACATTTGATTTCTATAATAATATAAAATATAATATTATATTATATGTTAGAATATTCCACTTCTATCCAATTTAATCTATATTTATTTTTACCTCGACAAACAGATGTTGTACCACTCCAAGTAGCATTCTCCAAACATAATCTCCTAGCAAAACCATCCAATTCAAAGTTACCGTCGCATTCGTAAAGTGCTGCAGCACCGTAATACGTAGCATTTGATGTTAAAGTGTATCGACCGTGTTGTATTTGTTCAGGCTTGCCACAATCTACGTCTACAAAAAGATAAAACTTTATGCTATTTTTATTTTCGATAGTATTCTTAAAGGATGTTTCTTGTTTCCTTGTTTATTCAGTTAAATATAAAACGTATCGTAAAGTAATACGCGTTACTTATCAAATGTCTCTAAACGAAAAGTTAGACTATATTGAACAGTTATACAGTAACGCTGGAACTTATTGAAACGTTAAACGGGATTTTTACTGTATATCATGTCTTGTATCTTACAAACGCATTGTGGAACCTCGCCACTCCATTTTCCATTATCCTCGCAGGTCGATAGTGGTTCTCCGACAACTTTGTAACCTCTCTCACATCTGTATTTAGCTAATGCACCGATCTTGTAAGAAGTAGCTCCGGTATTTGAATTTTCGGCTGTTCCAGTACGAATCAAAGTTCTTCCATACATACGATCGTTTCCAGTTACAGAAAGAATACCATGCTCTGCTAAAACCGGTTCAGGACATCTGATTTCTACGAATTAATAACATGATTATTTATTTATTTCCATTCTATTCTATTAGATATAGAAATTACCTTTTGGGGGAGTGTCTTTTAAAAACAAATTTAATATTTATTTATGTAGGATATTTTTTTTGGTAGATACGGTTACATAAATACACACACTTAATTTTAAATTCTTTTATACTTTTCTCAGTTAGAATAATCTTATAATTTACCTTCACATTTTGGGGTAGCATCGCTCCATTGTCCGTTATCCAAGCAATATCTTCTAGAAACCCCGTTCAATCGATAATTCTTTGTGCAACCATAAGTTATTTCACTTCCAAGATGAGTTGTATCATTAACGTATTCCACTGCACCGTTCAGTACAGGTAAAACCTTGCCACAGTCTATATCTGGGCAAATAAACGAAACATTTACAATGGTTTCTAATTATAATTGATTTATTCTTATTAATTCTTTATAAATGAACCAACTTACATTTGCAAGTAGGTACATCCCCGGTCCATTCGCCATCTTTGCCACAAGTATGCGTTGCTTCTCCGAGAAGGAGATTTCCTGGTTCACAATGATACTCTATCATGCTATGAACGTTTAGATCATAACCAATTACGTAACTTCCACTTGGTACTTCTGGTTCCTCACACGTGATTACTGAAAACATTTGTTTATTATATAATTGAAAATTTGTTGTTGCATTAAACATTTGTGGAGATAATTATAACAGTGAATTAATTTGTAAATCTAAAAAAAATAGAAAAATTGATTTTATGATTTGCTTGATATTACAATAATAGTCCAATGTCGTAATTATCGGCACGTTTCATCTGAAGATAAAGTTTCATTGTTTTTCAAATATTTGGTTTATTTAAGGGGGAAAAAAACCAAAGATCTTACATTCGCAAGATGGAGTATCGTGGTTCCATTTTCCTTCTTTAGTACACTCCTGCTTTCCTTCACCAACCAACCAATAATCGTCCTGACAGTTATAAGCCGCTAAACTTCCGACAGTTGTAGTTCCATTGAGTAGAGTGACACTACCAAATTCAATTTGTGCGGGTGTTCCACAATCAACAAAACGACATTGAGGAGCCTTGCCAGACCATTCACCTCCGATGTCACATGTTAGAACCTACGAGATGAAATTTCAAAGGATACAAGATTAAATCTCGTCTCTTTGTTGTCAGTATAGAAGAAAAAAAAAAGGACAATCTTATCGATAACTTACATTATCGCCAAATAGAATAAATCCATTTTGACAGGAATAAGTTGACGTTGAGCCAGCTCTTCTTCCAGTCATTGTCACCAATCCACCGTTTACTTCTGGTGGCTCTGGACACCAATCGACTAGAATTTGGATTGTAGAGTTTAAAAGATCGTCAATGGAATAAGTTAAAAGAGGAATAAAAAATTCTACTCACACAAACACTGTGGTTTATGTCCGCTCCAAATACCCCCGTCCCCGCATCTTCGTCTGGTGTCACCCACGAGCGTATAGTTCTCGTTGCAAGCATAATCGGCCAGTGCACCGTGCGTCGTTCTGCTTTCTAATAACGTGATCGCACCGTTGTCAAGCTTGGGTAAGGGACCACAATCGACGACTGAAAATACGAAAGAAACTTACTCTCTCTTACGTGACAGTTTAATTCTACCAAGATTCTTTCGACTTTATTTTTCTCTTTGATTTATTTATTTATTCTAAAGACATTTACATTTGCAAGTAGGAGGAGCCGTACTCCAAAATCCGCTAGATTCGCAAGTACGTGTTTTCGAACCAATAAGCATGTGACCTTCGGGACACACATATTCTATCGTTGATCCAATCACTCTTTTTGTACCAATTATCGTCGTATTTTCTAATTTCTCTGGACTGCCGCAAAGTGGTGGCCCTAAAAAACGAAAGATACAAGAAAAATGTAGAGAAATTATATTTTATTATATTTTTCTTCTTCTCTATTTAAAATCTAGAGTAAAAGAAAATTGTTTGGACTCTCACTGCTTTGACAGATCCAATGAAGGTAGTCAAGGTTACAACCAACGTCATTCCAAAGCCAACCACTACCACCATCCAGCACAACGCAGTTTTGTTCACCGTTGTAATTATTCGGTTGTTCCTTTCCCCAAGACGGTCTCTGAACAACTTCACCTAGAATAATAACCAGGCATTTGCCATATTTATCTCACACGCTTCATACTTGTCGTCGTTCCAGCATTCCAAACGAGTTTATTTCTGAACTAAATTCTAATTTTAACGGCGTACTTCAAAGTCTCCACGTATTATTACTATGTAACTTCCGTTTCATTTCGTCAGATTAATAACTTTCACGTTATATTTATGATCGATACCTGATTCAAATACAAGTCAGCTGATCACGTTGACAATGATTATATTCAATTAGCTAATCTTACAATTTTCCTACGATATTTAACTTAGTCACGTTAGGATGATAACGAAACAAAACGATTCTCTCAGGTAACGTAATTGTTCGATAATCAACGTGTCGAATCGATCGTCTTCGGACGATTCTTTCTTCTCTTTCGATTACTCAACTTTGACTTCCCCCGTGTTCCGATTCTCATGAAAGTTCTTCGTGTATATTTAATCGTGAGAAGGGAAAAATGTACCGATTTACAAGGGAAAAAAGGTAAATGGAAAGATAGTTGCGATACGTTTTGAAATTCCTATTTATCGGGTCAAAATTTTTGTTTATATTCCCCTCCCGTCCTCCGTTCCCCAAGTATTATTTAATCAAAATATCAATATTATTCCTTTTGCCAATATCTAACTCTGATACAACACTCTACCTTTATTTAAAAAATAAGTAAAAGTATCGTGAAAATTTACCGTCAACCCATCGCCAAGTTCTAGCCGTTATCGATGGTTCTTTCTGAGCTCCAATCCATACCAATTGTGTTTTTAACTTCTCCTTCCTTCTTTCCAAGTTGTTTAGAATAAATATCGGTGATACACCCTGTAGAGAAAAAATCCGTAACAAAATTTCTAACAATGACGTTAGAAAAATTGTATATACATGTTTTTTTTTTTATCAAAAGTATGTGAAAGAGTTGTTCACCTGGAAACCATGAACCAAGTCTCCACCACGTGCTCGACAATAAGTTCTGGCTTCTTGAAACGATCCACCTTTTTTTACTACGAATTCGTAACAGGTAGAATTAAATGCTGCAAGATCTGCGTCGGCAGGTGTTCCAGCACTTGCACACCTGTCGATCGAAAATTCTACAAACGGAAACAAACATTAATATTGGTAAAAAGTTGAAGAAATTCAAATACGCATAAATGGGTCAAATATATTTGACTGTCGCGTTTTGTAAAATTATTTTCTCAACAGAAGAAAAATTGTAAAAGGTAAAAATATTGTAGAGTGAAGAAAATCATTAATAATTGTTAACTCACCGTCAGTTGCAAAAACTTCGACTTCGCAAAGGCTCAAACTTCCTTCTACTCCAACAAGTTGCAGGAAGACGAACTGACCGACCAATGCTCTGGCACAGACAAACGTCTTCGTAATACCCTCCTCTGTAATTATCGACTATCGTCAGAATTTTTATGATTTTAAGAAATGGATTTAAGTGACGTTAGATAATTTCGAAAAAAAAAAGGAACTACACCAAACTCTTTTTTTACTCTCTTTCATAATTTCACCCTATTGTTGCGAACGTCGAACATTTCCTTCTCGTTCGAGATACTCCGACTTGTGAGAACGTTCACATTGTCGAACACATGTTGTGTCCGGTATGTATTATACAATATATATATACATATATGTATATATACTAGCAATTACCTGGCATACGTTGCAATGCTTCACAATTATACGTTCACAGGTACAGAGTCTTCAAATGTTTTAATAAAATATTATAAATATTATATTATAGAATATGATAGTAAAATTTAAAAAAAAGAAATATGATATTTTATAATTTTTAATATATATATGTATTGTAAATAGGCTTATCAAAAATATTCAGATACATCAAACAATTATTTTTTGATAGTTTTAATCAAATATAATCGATACATAGATAAATCTACATATTAATTATCTAAATATAAAGAAATAGAAAACAGCTATTCAAAAGTAGGCCACTGGTAAGAAAAATAGGTCAGTGATATAAAAATAGGTAAACAATACAAAAGTAGGTCAGCTGTACAAAAATGTATTAAATGTATTGAGAGAAAGATAGGCGAAGATGTACGTCTGATTCAAACGAGTTTAACGTCGGTACTGTTTATATCTTTCAGTGAAATCTAAGAAATTCGTTAAATATGAAATACACATAGAAAAACATTCCTTAACTACCGGCTTAGTTGAGCGTTCAATGCTTTGTTTACGTTCGACTATCTCCGTCGCTCTTCGGCCGATGTCGACAACCGAACGTTACCATTTCAATTCTATTATGAATTTCGTCGTTAGATTTGTTATTGACCTTCGTGTATGTTCGGTACTTGTCGTATGTATTCGTAACTACTTTTCATATTAATTGTCAGTTATCTTCGAGCGTCGGAAGGAATAACAAGGATATTATTTAAGTATGTGATTTATTTCGCGTCGCGTGTGCGTGTTTTCTTTCTATGCAAGTGATATGCATACGTGAGTGAGTGTGTGTAGTGCTAAAAAGTGATATATACATATATGGATACCTGCACTTATGGATATAAGGACAAAGTACATCTAAACGTAAGCTGACCATAATTTTTAACCTTTTTAACATTTCACCTCGACGTGGTAGGGTTTTAAATTCGATCACGTGTCAAGATTTATTTCATAATGATGCATAATCAACTACATTTTGACAAGTGACAGCTCTCTCTCTATATTTTTTTTTTATATATGTATAAATGTATCTCGACTTACTGACGAATTGAAGAAACACACGCACGCATCCAAGGATTCATAGTTTCTTGTTTTATTTGTATGTAGTGAATTAACGAATCGAAAGCGTGAATTACGACACCGCATAAAAAACCGATTTGTATAGCTACTTACCGATGGTACCGGGAAACCAAGCGCAAAGAGGATTCCGTTGTAACTCAGTGCTGCTATTACCAACTCTTATCTCGATATCCTGAAGAGGTTGATGACCTTAGGAATAAGGATCAAAGGTTTCATCAATTAGTTAAGAATTAGTGAACGTGGCGAATCTAAAGAAGATGATCAATTAGTATACAAGTATTTACCACAGCAACCTCTCGTCGTGACTCTGACCACTTTAACAGAGTATGCTTTAAGTAGATCGACTCTCCACCAAGGACTATGTTCGCTCAAAGTTTCTGTACATCTCTTGCCATCGTGTTCGGTGCTAAGATCCCCATCATTTCCATGTCCTGCATTTCCTCCTCTTACTGTGGTCGATTGATTTGCTGGTTTTCGAAATGCTACGTTTGTACCTGATTTAAAAGATAGATCAAAGTTTATTAGTTGATTAGATTTTTTTTTCTAAGTATCATTATAGGTTTCATTAATCGTCATTCAATAGTTTTCTAATCGTTTCTAACGCCGAAAGTGTTGTTGACTGATTAATAGGAGTGCCATGTTGTCAGGCAGGATGTATTTGGTAATAACGAGACGACAATTAGTTAGAAGCTTGACGAAGGAAGTTTCATCATATCGGATATTTAGAATTTAACGGAGTTTAATTTTTCACGTTTCCGCGTTCTTGACAATGTTTAGATACATTATTTTTACCTTTTTTTTTTTTTAAGTAATTTAATAAATACATTAAATCGATAGGAATTTGTACAATTCGTTCATAATAACAATAGAAGGGGAAGGGAAATAAAAAATAACTATTAACTTGTTTATAATCGATGCCACGTGATTTCAATTAATTATCGAAAGTGATATCAATTACTCAACGGATTAAAATTGTTCGTTAATTCATTCGAGTTTCATAGATAAGACAAATGGATTTATTAAGCTTGCGAATAATGTGTGGCGCAACAATAGTGATTACTAATTCCTATTATAATCTCGATATCTCTTTTTTATATCCCGAAGGGAAAGTCTCGTGAAAACCGGAATTATTTTTTCGCACGACACGAATGATTGAGAAAATAATAAGAAGAAAAATATAGTAAAGAGAAAAAATATGAAATGAATAGTTGATTAAAAAAAAATATATATATATATTATTAATTGTATATATAGGTTTCAAAGTTAGAGCAAATGTATAATTGTAATCGCAATCGCTTTCTATGTAAAAAAAAAAAAAAAAAAAAAAAAAAGAAAGAGCGACAGCGAAAGTCACGAAAGGAGGAGAACTCGTCAGATTGGCATTTTAAGATGGGCGAAATTCGATTTCGTTTTCTTCGATCTAAAATCGAAGTGGCTCTTCAGAAAGGGTTCGATGACCCCTTCATCATCCCACCTTCTTCCCCCTTTCCTCTCATCCAAGAGACCCGAGTCTTTGACTTTTGACGATCGTCCGAGAGAAAGTTGGTCTGCAACTCGAAATCTGAACGAACGCAAAGAGGAATGACAATAATTATCAAAGGTTGAATTTTAATACTCACCGCAAAATGGCAAATCACCTTGCTGCCATTTCCCTCCATTACCGCACGTAAGCGTGTTCGTGCTGAAAAAGAAAAAAAAGAAAAAAAAAAAAGAAATGGTCAATCGTCGTAGACAACACGAAACAAAACGAAACGTTTAATCGTTTAATATAATTTTCAATCGTGATAAAAGATGATGATACACTTTATTCGAATGAAAGAGAAGAAAAAAAAGAAAAATAAATAAAGAAAACGAACTGTTGTAAGAAAATTAAATTTATTGTCAGTTTAAAGAATAAATCAAGGAAAGTAGGAAACCTTTAAAGTTACGTTACGTAGAAATTCTAGTTTGTTCACGAAATGCAATTTTGTTCTAAAAAAAAAAAAATAGAAGAAAAAAAAACGTGTATTACAGGGTAGAAATAGTAGCAGTTCTGCATTCCAGAATATCAAGCATTCGACGTAATCCTTACAAACGTTACTATAAAACGATAGTTTCAGGCTTTTAGCTCTAATTACTGGAAATAACTTAAAATAGAGAGAGAGAGAGAAAGAGAGAGATATTTAACGAAGGAAGTTAATCGGCTTTTTAGATTAGTTCTTGGGTTCTTTTACAGGGGATGTTTAAAACACCACCTGTGACGAACGTTGTCTCTTCGTGAGTTGGGTTGCAGGTGCAAACTTCTTTCTAGCTAGTTACTTATTTATTATTTTTACCAATTAACAATCTAACTGTTACTTATAGAGAGAATATGTGACAAAGAATAAAGACGAATAGCACACGTTAAAAGATATATCCGTGTCTCCTCTTTGAAATAAGTAACTAACCAACTAACTACGAGTATGCTGAGAGAGCATGAAAAAGACAAGGAGAAAGCCACAGTAGGTCGAAGCTGCATCGATAATCGTTATGCTCTAACGAAACATCAACGTTCTACCTCGGTTTCCATTCCTGCGCATACTGTTTAACGTTTAAAATACGAACATAAGAAAGTGTTTGTTGTCTCGATCAACCATAACGTTATTACATTTCCGTTACCTAGAATTTATTAATAACTGTATTTTTATAACAATCAAAAACAATACATTTCTTTAGAAAGAAAAAAAGTTTAATTTCAATATATACCTTGTTTATTCATTGGTTCAATATTTTTTTAAATAAATTTCATTAATATTTAAAATGAAATTATTGATAGGATAATATTAATCAATGTTACATTGATTATTCGAAAAATGTAGTATTGTTAAATAAATAATTCTATATTATGATGTATTTTAGAATATGTGAGATGAAATTTTATCCCTATTATAAATATAAATATATTTATTATCTTTTTTTTTATACTGACAATTAAAAATAATATCTTTACGAAACATTGAGCAAAAATAATTATCCGATATAAATATAAATTAAAAATCAAATAAAATGATCGTAAAATGTGATATCAGTTGGCAGGATATTTGAAATTATTGCTAACATTTTAAATCTATCCATAAAATGTTACAAATTTAAGTAAACCGGAATAAAGAATACTTAACTAGTTCGTTTAAGGTACGTGATCAAAGACTCGTTTAAATTGTTGTTCCCATTTAATTTCTTTTCGGTTTAATTAGGTACTATCATGACCTCGTTTTACGATCGAATTGAAAAAAAAAAGAAGAAAAAAAAAAAAGGGAAACATATCAATAGCAAACGTGTTACCTTTTTTAGCATTTAAACGCTCGTATCAACGGTTAACCTTTTACGATAGATTTTTCTAAAATTCTCTCGACAACACAACGAATCATTCCAATGTTTCTCTCGATAATAACTTTTTAGATTTTACGAGTACTAAGAGAGTACGATCGGTATAGAAACTTTTACTCGCTTTCTCGGAAATAATTACAATTATCACTAGATTTACGGAATGAGCCAATTTGACTCATTAAAAATTCGATTACTGTTTATATATATTTTATTTTTGAAAATTATATATTGGTTTTTAGTTATGTTATAAAATATTCATACTACTGACGCACAGAAGAATTGTCAAGTTCAATAATCGTGTAATAAAAATAGATGTAAGAGTGCTCTTTGTACTAAATGTAATAGAAATGTTTACTAAAACTATATTTCGAAAACAGAAGTTTATACGTAAAAAATGTTTTCTTTAAAGAATTTTCTAATAATAAATCATTCTTTTATAATTATTAGCTTGTCAAGTATGAATGGAGCATAAAATGCACACAATTGAATTGAAATTTGTTCCATTTCGTACTTGACAAGCTAATATATTCTTTGGAAAAAAAAAATCTTCAATTTACTTCTATCAAATTGGCTTATTTCGATAAAAATAGGTATTTAATCAACATTTATAAATCTAGTGTCATTTTGCCTTCTGACGACATAGAAAAATTATAAGAAGTTTGTAAATATTGTATTTTATCAATTTTACTAATTTTACTAATTTCAATTAATTTTTCTTTTTGGAGAGAAAGAGAGAAAAATTCCTAAGATAAAAAATTGTTTTAATTATCGCCTAGCATATCGAATAATGTTCTCATTTTCTCGGTTGAATGCCGAACGTCCCTGTAAACGTTTTACCGTTATTCTTCGCGCATGCTAATAATTCCTTTTCTCGAGGTTCACTCGTATCGAGAAGTCAAATCTGCCGTTTATTCTTGAGTGTCATCGTGTAGGAATTTAAAGGAGTTATTCTTTTCGTAACCTATTCACACAGGAATAACATATTAGTCACGTCCGAGTAATGAGTCCGATTATTTTCGATTATCTTCCTTCAGAGGAAATTAAAGTAATTTACTCGTATCTGAATACGTGCATAACAGGATTCCATTAATTACAATGTTTGTTTCTTTTTTTTTTTTCAATAAGATTTATTTTTGAGTAAATTTGTTATATCTTTATATCTTGTTGAATCAACTCAAGGACATCGGTATTATATATCTTAATTTGTCTTTTGTCTATGGGTAGCAAGGTGATATTAAAATAAAAAAATAATGAAAATTAAATTTTATATAACCGATATATTAATGAACATCATTTTATATAATTGTTTTGATTGGATTATTCTTTGATAAAATTATTCGATAAACTTACCCAAATAATTCGTATCCAGGATCACAGGTATATTTCGCTATAGTGCCTACTGTCAAGGATTCGTCGGACAGTGACACTTTGGCGTTCATCGGCACGGCAGGATGACCGCACTTCAATCCTGCAATTGAGAAAATTACAATAGTTTAGTCGACATGAACTTACTGTCTGGTAGATATTAGAGACTAGTAAAAATATGTAAAAATATCCAATTGTCTTCCTGTAACCATCTATTATCCTACCATGTTCCATCAAATTGTTTTCCAGAAACCATAAACGTCGTCGTTCGATTCTGTTGTATTCTCAAGTTTTATTTTGAAATACTTTTACAATTGCTGCTGTAATATTAATCGATCAATTCATATTTTTAATAATTATATTTATCTAACATTTTTTTTCTTAATTTATTTAATGATCAGTTTATTCAATCACGTGTACCACCAATACTAATTAATTAATTAATTCGATATTATTTTTGCAATGAAATTTTTGAACGATTTAAAGTATATATCAAAAATAATTATTATTTGATAAATAATATTGTTATAATAATAATAATATTATATCTAATAATTCAATAGAGTTACCAACTATAAAAAAAAAAAATTAAAGAAGTTTCATTTAAATCGTTATGCGAGTTATTTGATGATTTTTTTTTTATTTTATCTTTAAACATGTCAGGGACTTTAAATCTTCTCATTAACTGTTAAAAAAAGAGAAATAAAGGAAAAGGAAATGAGAGATATAATTCGTCGTGGAATCTTTGTACAATTCTGCGAGAAAAGAAAAAAAGAAACTTATATTCGAACGATTAATAGTGTAAGAATAACCTTGTAGATTATCCCACGCGAATTCTTATTTGAATTCCACGACTAGGACGATTTTCTTGCCTCTTAAACGTCTCGATGGTTTTTTTTTATTTTTTTATTCTCTCTCTCTGTCTCTTTTATTGAAAGTGATTAGAAATCGTTGATAACCTTTTTAAGAAGCAAATAAATACTTTTAGCAAATATGTTACTGTTTGGTCATGCGACTATGTTCGTTAAACGAAAGGTGGTGTCCCAATTGAAACGATACAAGTCGTGGAAAAATAATATCTTTTGGGGGATAAATGAGAACCCTTATATGTCAAGGATTGAGAAATTTGTTTCTTTCAGAGGGAAAGTCAACGATAGGTATATATATGTATATATACTTAATTTAGAATGAGATAAACGATAATAAAAAACATGGCACGTGTCACTAGAAGTCTCTAATTCACAGGGTATACACTTCTGTTTACGTTTTTACGATGTACATATACATGGTATGTATGTGTACACTCAAGGAAACGTAATATATATGGCAATGTGAAATTCTTCTCGTAGGTTTTTCTTTTTTTCTATCTCTCTCTCTCTCTTTATCTCTCACTCTCTCTCATTGAGAAAGACTAAATAAGAAAAAGTTAGAAAAATAGCAAAGCTAAATCGGCTGGTAGTTGGAATAAAACCAAACTCGATTAGGACAATTTTCATTCGACTATTCAAGTAGATCCACTTTAATAGAATGAAATTCACGCGAATTTGAAGAATTTAAGAATGAAATGTTTTAAGTTAATCTCTCTCTCTCATGAACCTAACATCTCCAGGGTGAAAGCATCTGTTATTCCTTAGACACCGGGACTTCAATTCTCCAGAAGTATATTCTACTTCTCATAACAACAAAACCTATATATAATTGTTCAACTTTCCTGTGTGTGAAAGATTTAATTAATACGCTTTGTGTATATAAAAAAAAAACAGCTTCGAATTTCACCGTTGAAAGGAAAATATTTTATAACAAATAACAATAGTTCCTCTGTGAAATTATCCTTTTCACGAATTATATCGAGAAAGTTTTGGGAAAAAAAAAAATATATATATATATAAGTGTATAAATAAATTTTAAACAATTACTTATTTATATCCGTATTTAGATTAAATCGTATTTTAATAATTAATCGTTATTATAATATATACCTATTATGTAAAATAAGATTATTCGTTAATAATGGGACGAGTGGAGAAGGGGGTATATAATCTTTTAATTTGAATCATCGTTAAAAATAAATAAAAAGAAATGATGTTTGATAAGACACAAAGAAAAAAACCGGTCGATGGTGTTTTCCACGTAAAGAAGACTCATGGTGTCTTCTCGTTTACAGAAGAAGATTGCTGGAGTCTTTGGCATTCGTTCTTCGTCTCACGGGTCTGGGTCACTCGGTAATAAAACCTCAAAGCCGAAATAACGGTATTCGATGGCGTTGCTTGGAATCAGGGATATACACACTGCTGTGTCCCAAGACACGCACTATGTTATACTACAATACGATTTAGTAAGAATGATATATAACCAAATAAATTAATATATAATTCATATATAATCTATCTTAAGATGATATACGTTCTTATCTTAATTAATGAAAATATCTTAAGATAGTGGCCGATGGAAAAATATTTTGTAATATGCACAGTGCATAAATCCGTGGGCGTATTTGTTGGCCAATAACGTGGGGGTATATAATCGAGTTGTATACAACAGTTGAATCGCTTTGGCACGTATGTAATATATATATATGTACATATGTACGATAGTTGAGGAAGTTAGAAAGTAGGCGTGTCTTTTTCTTTGATCAATTGCAAAGAGTAAGAAAGAGAGAGGAAGAAGAAGTCATCGAGGTCGATACACTAAGAGTTTATAGTTCGTTACAGTAGGAAGAACTTAGCAGATAACTCGGTAAACTATCTCTGTAATTATTGTAACAAGTGTGTGCCGCTAGGTTAAATATCCTTGGATTTCAATTAATTTGGTCTCACACTACTACTAATTCTATTGTATTTATTTATTTATCATTTTTATTTTTACGATTAAACTAACAAATTAAAGTATTATCTTTCTTTTTTTTTTTATTTCGAAACAATCAAGATAATCATTCAGTTCCTTTATTTATTGTTTAAAATACGATTTTTATGGAGTTATATTGTTTCAGTGTTATTTAAAGTCGAAGTACCGAAAGCGAACTTTACTGCTTTCGGAGACAGCAAATGACATTTTTCAGAGGTTCCACCTCTCAGAGGTTTGGAAAAAAGCTCATAAAAATCAAACTAAGAATGGTATTTAAGAAATTCAAAATGCAGTGTATTGTGAAAGAAAGGGAGAGTAATGTATCGTTAATTGCAATTTAATATTCATTCAAATTCATAATTATAACATCAATTTAAAATAGGATAAAAAATATAGAAACAAGTTTCTTTTCTTCTAACAATATTTGCACTAATCTTCGGTTGATCAATTTCATTCAGGTCACGCAGTATTAATTATAAGTATTTCATTTTCGATATATCGTCGTCAGCACTTTTCACAAGTGATTTTTACGACACTTAAAGGGTTAAACCTTTCTCATTCTTATTCGATTTTAATCTGTCATATTAAATATCTACAAACCAATTTTGGAACTTTCATAAAGAAATAATATTAACATAAATAACTGTTGGTTATTTAAGACAAGTGATATTTGATATTTTCAATTGTGTATCTTACAATTAAGTGTATAAAGTTAGCATATTCTCTGCATCAAGTTTCTTAAACTATTATACCTCAAGTAGACAGTTCATGGTACATATATGAAGTATTACGTACGTCAAGTTTCTGACTTACGACACATTTTTACACCTAGCTTGACGCGTTGTCGAACAAGAAAGAAAGAAAGGAAAGAAATAGGTCTCGTGCATGTATCTATTGCTGCAGGTCGATTCCGGTTTTGGGATTCTAACGTAAAACAACCTTTTCTGAATAACAATTGCCAGTTTCTTTCCTTCTGACGTTTCAGTAGGAAGCACGTGACTAGAAATAAAAACCCATAGAAAACCTGTTATTTCTTTTTCAATGAATGCAGGAATAAAAAGAAGAAAAAAAGTCTAACGAGTTATCGAGCAATAGAAAAACATTTATTTCTAGATAAAATAAAAATAAATAATGTATTCGTTTATATATATATATATACAAAGAGACATATGTATATTATATATAACAACCAAGTTTCAAGGATAATCCTCGTTTTAATCGAAACAACTCAATCGAGTTGGCAGGGTATAGGAAAAACATGATATTCCTCGGTTTGATCTGAATTTCACTTATCCGTTATATATTATTATTGTTATTATTACTTAGATTAGTTATTGAAGGTGCACACGCCTATAACACGCGTCCACGTTCTTACGAGTTTCACATTCTCCGATTGCATTTTGCCCAGTTAAATGTTACCGCTGTCTCAGCCGACATTTTATTCCTGGTATCTCTCTTTCTCTCTCTCTCTTTCTCTCTCTCTCTTTCTCTCTTTTTCTATTTCTTTCTATTTGTTTTGTCTGGTTATCGATATTTTCCACGTGCTTCTAGTTACCATTCGTGTCCATTTTCTAGAAGAATCTAGGAAGAGAACTACACCTACACGATTTTTACCCTACTATACATAATCCTACTTTCCAAGACTCGTTTCACCCTTTTCCTTCCTTTCAATGGATAAACTAGCTTGTTATAGATATACAAACCTATCCTTCGGAATCGAGAGGCCAGTCATGTTGACCTCGACGCCCTCGTAATTCGAAACGTTCGGACTCGCGATCGGCACGATCCCGAACCGTGCGAAAGCACGATTTTCCTTATTTTTTGTATATATTGATTGATTATTTTCCATAGTTTTGCCTATGATTTTATATGTGTTATTATTTACTTATATATCTTAAACTAAATGTTTCTTCCTTCAACAGATATTTACTTTTAACGTTTATGAAGAGTTAATAATAATGGGATAAATATTGAAATATTTGTATTTCCAAGATTTCAAATAATGATATCTTAATTGGTCTACTGAAGGTGGTGCATAAAATTGTATGCATATTGATTTTAAAACTTACCCTACGATATATAAATTGACCTATTTTTTTTCAAATCGATATTTATTTAAAGTAGCATCTTTTCAAATGTATAAACCGTTTGGTATATGTATATATATATATATATTATATTATGGTTTAATTAAATACGAGTTCATTAGGTTTCATGCATGCATGTTAAAATCCACCACCTTTTCTAGAAAACATAGAAAGTACGAGGGTCTGTGCTACACCATCGTCGATGATCATTGTGTAATTCTCTGTAAAACCGAATTACATTGGGTGTATACTTGATACCGATATGCTAAATTCGATCAGTTACAGATTCGACGTCGTGCAACTACTAGGGCTTTTGAATGATTACTCCTCTGTACCGAGACTTTCGATGAAAGTTGAAAACAATCGTGGAATTGTTAATAAATGAGTTTTGCCATTGGAATATTGCCAATTCGTACTTTCACGAATCTTATAAATTTAAATACTGTTATTATCCGAGTTATTTTTGTTCTTTTGAAAATATTCTTTTTTTATTTTCTTTAAATGTAGCAGGTTACCTCATACATTTCTTAATACAACGTGATCTCACGTAAGAGCTTACGATTACACTTCTTCTTCTTCTTGATTTTACTTTTAGAGAGTTGGACCCTCATTTCGCGTGACTCAAACAAATATACCCAAATGAAAAAGAGTTTTACATTTACTACCGGTTGTTACGAGCTTTACAAATAACAACACAACGATCGTTCATCTATATTTGGAACCTTTGCATTCCACGTAGATAGTACATTTCACTTACACCACGTAATCTATATTAACAATTACAATTAATAGAATAATTTCAATAATTTCAATAAGAAAAATATATAATCAATTCTTAATGAGAATTATAAGTAATTTTTGTTGGTTTAAATATTAAAGTTGTTTTTTTGTCTTGCAGAAAGTTGCGTGTAGAATTATTATGCATCATGAATCTAGGGATATGACATAACACGTTTCGTTCGATGAACACAGAGAAATTGAGACGAAAGACAAAAGATTTTTAGTGACAGAATGGAAATCGATATATTTTAACAGTTCTAATTCAAACTTGTTCGAAACAAAGTAAACCAATACTCGAAGAATAATGATTAGGAAATATCTATAAAGACAAAGTGTATAGGTACACCTTTATTATTTAAATATTCTTTTTATTTATCGTCAGATTTTTCTCTTATAAATGAATAAATAAAATAAATAAAAGTTAAATAATCTGACGAGGTTTAACTGTTGTCAGCATATATTCGATTCGAGTATTCGATGAAGAAGGAGGACAGGTAGACGAAGAAGGGTTGAACCCTTTGTCCCAACCCTATTTCCTGTCCTACTGAAGTAGGTCAATCAACAGACGAAAAAGATCCGACAATACGATCCTTTGTTTTATTTGAATTTTGACAAAAGAATCATCCTTGGCACGAGTTCCCTATTTCCACATTCGTTTCTACATTTTTTTCGGGGTAGGAAAGAAAAAAAAAAGTAGAAAGAAAGAAAGAGAGAGGATAGGCATTTTATTTATAAACGGATATATACCGGGTGACCTCGAAACACCAGAAAATCAAGCGAGGACGAGAACGTAGTAGGTGTATACCTGTTTTATTCGCTCACACACACACACACACACCTTTCTTCATCATCAGGGACAAAGTACATTAACGTTTTGATTTGAGGAAATATTTGCCCAAAAAACGTACGATTTATCATTTCATTATCTTTTTTCAATTTATTGCAAATGATTGAAGAGATAGGATCGAAGAGAACTGACCGAAAGAACAGCAGGATCCACGCACCCTTGCTTTCGATTTGCATTTTTCGAGAGATCGATTGTTAACGATAATACGCGAAAAAGGTGTTTCATTGAAATGAAAAGGAAAAGAAAAAAAAAAAGAAAAAATTATGCTACCATCATGAATCTATTCTCTTCGAGTCAAATTTAGATCGAATTTAGATCAAAATTCAATGGGGAAAATGCAAACATTTTAACCAACCGAATATTTGAAGAAAGAGTTATGGATTGAAATGAAAGAAAAATCAGATCTTATTTTGAGCTTTTTATTTTTAATGAATATTTTGTACGTATTGTATTATGTACATACACATATGCTAGCATATGTATGATCTAGAAAAAAAAAAAGGAAACAGTAAAACATACGTGCCTTGAGCCGCGACTATTCCCACGAGGGGTAAGAGGATCTCGAACGCCAAGATCATTCTCCACCGTGAACGAGTTTGCACGATTGCATTGACGATTGCCACCGGCCTCGAGTGTGTCAACCAACAAATCAGGATTCACGATTATCAGTGTCTTGGAAGACTGTTTGGAACACTTGGTAGGTAGTAGTATATCACGGGTAGAGCACGGAAAACTTTCACGAGAAGTTTCTTAGCAAACCAGTGGCGTACCAAGAAGACTTTAAAATCTTACCGATTCCAGAAACAAACTAAACACTGTTCCAATACAAAAGAATGTTTTTTTTCAAATAACGTACTCCTTTTTTTTTTATTTCCTATATTATTTTTCCTTCCCTTTTCATCTGATTTTATTCTCTTTTATTTTGTTTTTCACACACTTGTTTTTTCCAAGAAGAAATTTCACTTCCCTTTCATCGCATAATTACGAAACTATCAAAAATCTCTTTCACCAGGCATCGAAATCGCCGTACACGTTCCACGATAGATTTTCTCATATCAGGTTTAACGATAGATATTGATTATTTCCTTTATAAAATTGATACCATCTGTCGATGAAAGAAGTACCGATTAGAAAACGATTCTTTGATGAGACCTTCTCATCATCCTTTACTACTCAACTTCACCGTTTCCCTTTTCTTCTTTCTCGAGCGTATCGCGTACACCCTGTACGCTCTAATTCGAGCGAAAGCGCGGGTACTTTAAAAGTTTTATTATTACAATCACTTAGGGTTTCAGGGACGACGAAACACGTACGGAGGGTGTAGGAGGTTACAAAAAAAATACTAATTAATGTTATCTATTTTTTAATCAAAAGGGAATTCGTCAACGGTTAAACATATAGGAAACAAAATATAATTAAATGAAACTTTCAGTGAAATTATTCGGTGACATTTGAAAAACTCGTAACGCGACGACACGTAAAAGATCTTTTCGCGACGATCCGTTCCCTTCACTGGTCGACCGTCGAATGTCCGGGGCCCCGAGGCCCCGAGGCCCTCTTAGTCGCAACGACCTAATGAAAGTCCCGTGTGGTGCGCGCCAACTCAAAGTTTCCTCTCGTACCTTGCTAACTATTTTACAATATTCTCTAACATAAGTAAACTTTTTCATATTTTAATACCTATTGTTGATCTTTAATATCATTTTGATTTAAACTACTTATTCGTCTATTTATTTATCATATTCCGTCTACAATGTTTGTTATAATCTTTAATCTGTATTACATCCTGACTTCTTATTCTTGGATTAATAGGTTTAATCCCGTTAAATAAAATAAAATAAATATATAAAATTGGGCTAGCTAGATGACACTTGAAATTCTAAAAATAACGATTATCGATTATGTCATTTTACTAATAAGTAATTATTATAAACTCTACGTTGATGTATAATAAATTATATTCGACCTCGGAGATCGGACGAGCACTTTCAGCGAAACTCGCTGGTTACGCAAGATAGCAAGGTTCGATGAAATAAATATCAAGATCTCTTATTGCATTACTTATTCTTGTTTTTTTTTTCGTTCTCCAATTGTTGTTTCTTATTTCCTTAAAATGAATAATAATTTATATATTTTTCCTAGATACAGAATGATCCACAGTGTCTTCTTGATCTCTCTTACATGTCCCAGTGAACTTGCTCTTGTAAGACTTCCATAATGACAAACAGCACACAACTTACTTAAGCTCGAGAGCCCAGTATAGTTTTATTTCCCGTTTGATGTTGATCGAAGTTAACGATACTTCCATAATCGGGAAATAAATAGAGTTAAAAGATATAGGGACCAAGGTATAACAGTATCCTAGAGAGACAACTGGACCGGATCGAAAAATCACTACCAACGACCGATCGACCAACTTAAAGTGCATAAGTTAAAATTAAGAAAACCGGTTTACCTCGATATCGCGTGTCCTAGCTAAAAAAAAAAAATTTATATATATATATACATATATATACTTAGAAATGTAGTTCACTCGCGATCTACATCCCTATATTTCTTCTAGATATATACATACAGTAATCATTTTCTTCTCCTTTTTCGAAACTAGATAGTAATTAGTATTCCAGATACTTTTCATATTTAACAAAGATAACCAACAACTGTATTTGGAACACTCATAGCAACGTTTATTTAGATATCATCTAAAAATAATAAAAAAAATTTATATTTTTATGTATGTATGTATATAATAATACAACCCAGAAATGCAAGCATTTTTTTCAAGTATGCATTTTGTCATCTTTCAAAGACAACAAAAGCTCATCTATTTCACGATAGATAAATATTAACTTATAAGAAGTTCGTATTTGTCGTGAATGTAATAAGTACACATATACGTACAACCAGTAGTAGGAACGGTAATAGGAAATAGTAGTGTATATAAACACAAGAATAAAACATGTTCTCGTGTGATGTTTCGTTGCCATAATCGTCGTCGTCGTCGTCGTCATCGTCGTTACACAGAGTTCGCGACGTGATCTCTCGCGGAAAAAAGGGTCGATCGTGGTCAGTGACGGTGAGTTTTCTTATTTCACGGGAGTCTGATGGTGTTAGCCTATAAGATTACACTGGCTTTACCGTTAAGTCCACTCTTTTCCCCCTTCTCTTGTGTTAGTCTTTCAATCTGACGGTAAATATCCCCCTACCATTTTAAATCTTCCCGCTCTTTTCTGGGTCTCCTTTCCTATCCCCCCAACCCTCACCCCTTTTTTCTTATATCCCCATTGTTTTTGCTTATACGAAAGAGGTCTACTTCTATATGAAATTTTATAAAAAAAAAATCCTCTCCTTCCCCCCTACTGATTTGATACACCTTGCATTATTTCATGGATTACTACATCCTTCCCTCTCACCCTTCCACTATCTCATTTTCTTTCTTTTTCTTTTTGAAAACCTCCTTTTGTTTATCCCTTCTCTCTAACAATAGTTGCGGAGCAGGTTTTGTTCTTTTTTTTCAATCAACCAATGACGCGACGCGACGTCACAACACGTTTAAGCCCCTTTCACCTCGAACAAGGCCCACCCACCACCACCACCACCTATCTTTTTCTTTAGCTCTAAAGGAGAAGCGAAAAATATAAATAAGCCGACGATTGCCAGGACTTTTCAAACTTACTGATGTTAGTTAGTTACTCAAGGATAAAAAGACACGGGTGCGAGGAACGGAGACTGGTTCTAGTGTCTTTATTTATTTATTTCTTCCTTTCTCCTTTCTTGCTAGTTCACTGTTAACGTCACGCTTTTGCTAATTTCGAATTTTAAAGGTTGTTCTCGGTTAGTCACACTGATTCTGATATATTCGATTCACCACGTGGACATTTTATTACAACTATTTAAATGTGTGTCCTTCAAGATTTCATTTATTTTTATTTAAACAACTATTCTTTAATAACCATTTTCAAACAAATAGATAAAATAATTAAGAGAGGAGATACATACAGTCGCGTGAATTTTATTTTATATTAATTTCAAAGTGTTACATTTTAAATGAATTATACATCAACTTTTAATGTTTTCTTAGCAATTATAATCTGATATGTCTTAAACATCACTCTCCTTGATCCTTAACTCGAAGTATTTGAAATTCTGATGTAATCTTTAAATGGCAACGCGTTATTAAATTAATCGTTCCTCTCTATGAAACTTTATGACGAGCAAGTGATTTCTCCTTCGCAGGAAAGAAAGGCCCCGTTTTTCTATCTATCTTATTCGTCGTGGAAAGAAAAAAGAAGAAGAAGAAAAAAGAAAAAGAAAAATATCAGCTCTTTAATCTCTTACAAACATAATTATCTGTCTATGCGAAGAAATTTATCGATTTAAATAAATTAATGAGAAAGGATTCTTAACACGCAAGGCTTTGAATACTCGCTTTCCTTCCGGTGAATTATATTGAATGAATCGTTTAATTATTTCAGAGATATCTCGATCGATAATAAAATACTTTCATGGATTTTTAATTTTTTGCAACATTAACATTAATAATCACGCGAATAATGAATTTTTATAATGTTTTTCTTCTCTCGTAAGAATGTTTTTTAAAAAGAAATTTTCTTTGATTCATCCTCCTCCTAAAAACACCATCCTAATTTTTATCCAATATATTATATTCCAATCATTAATTTTATTTTTATCAATTTCAATGGTTTAATTTTAACATTAAATTATTATTAATATTATGTGTATAAGTGTCGATTAGGTTTTAAGAAATTCAAAATATCGTTGAATATGTAGAATATGTAAAATATGTTTTTTTTCAAATTGTTCCCGCCATTGAACACGCTTACAACGTCATCTACTTTCTTATAACATCAATCATAGTTTTTATTGGAAACTGATGTAGGTACTTGGGAATATAACTATTCAAATATTTACAGTCCAAAATAATTAATAATAATATATTTATTAGAAAAATATAATTCTTTGTATGAATACATATTATCTTCTTGTACCTAAATTATTCTATGATCAAACGCCAAATTATCCAGTGACTAGCAGCAAAAGTAGTCTACTACTGGTTTGGTAATTTGGCCTGTAGGTAAGCGCTTTAATCGCTAGTGAAATGTGGAATATTAAAACCATCACACAGTGGTGATTTCAACGCCATCGTCTGGACACTTCCATAAAAATAAATGTTTAATTTTTAATGTAAAGAAAATATGATCATATGTTTTTTGACCGGATTTTAAATAATTAATTGTTTTAAAAAATGGCTATAACATTGTGCAAACTGTCACGATTCTACAAAAGTTATAAATATTTAAAGAATTATGATAAGTTAGTAACAAATAATCGTTCCTTGTTTTGTACAATAGCGCAGCAACCAAAGACAAAAAGTTTATTAAAAATTAGCATTATTGGTGCATCTGTCGGTATAATTGCTGGAACATGTTATTCTTTTTATAAAATTAGTGATGATAGGAAAAATTTAACGTTGGATGGAATACCTGTAAATCCAACCCAAATATTGAAACATAAACCACCTATTACACCATCTAGAAAGGTATTTTCAATAAATTTAAACGTTTTCATTTTAAACCATGATAAATGATTATACAATGATATAAAATTATAAAATGCAGTTTATTTATATCTAAGATCATTTCATTTTTTAGGTTATTTTTCCTGTGGACACTACTGGACTTAAACTTACGTTGTATCAATACCAAACTTGTCCCTTTTGTTGTAAAGTAAGTAATCGTATAAACTTAAAATTTATATCATATTAGTTAATAATTTTTGTTTTCAACCAAATATATACATATGCACAATCATATTTACTTGCATTGATATAATTATTACAAAAGAAAAAAATAATGGTATTTTTAGGTCAGGGCTTTTCTAGATTATTATAAAATATCTTATGATGTCGTTGAGGTTGATCCAGTATTACGACGAGAAATTTCTTGGTCTTCTTATAGAAAAGTACCGATACTTCTTGTTCAAGTAAAAGACGGTTATCAACCTTTAAATGACAGTTCAATGATAATATCATTACTTTCATCTTATATGAAAGATCAATCTCAAAATATTTCTGACTTGGTTGAATATTATCCTAATATTGGTATAAACGATGATAAAGGAAAATTTAAATATGAAATAATGAATAAATATTTCCTAATGTACAATCAAATGCCTAAAGATATCTCGATGAACACTGTAATGTAAGTTTAATTTTAATTGTTTGTTTTATGTGCAATAATTCTTTCAAAGCTTCTTATGACAAATATTTTTTCATTTAACTAAAGGCCATTTATACAAAATATAAGTATTTCTATATTTCTTTTTGTCTTACTTATTTATATTTAATTACTTCATTAGAGAAGAACGTAAATGGAGACAGTGGGCAGATGATGTGTTAGTTCATACTCTTTCACCTAATGTATACAGAACGTTAAATGAAGCGTATGAAACTTTTGAATGGTTTTCCGAGGTAAACATATTTATTTATTTTAAAATATATATTTGTATATATTAAATTGTACAAATTATACATTTTATTTAGATTGGTCAATGGAAAGAATATTTTCCGGCATGGGAGAAAATGTTAATAGTTAATGTAGGAGCATGCGCTATGTGGTTGATAGCAAAACGTTTGAAGAAAAGGCACAAACTAAAGGAAGATGTTCGTCAATCGTTGTACGACGAAGTAAATAAATGGTTAAGAGAAATTCGTGCAAATAGAACTCCATTTAAGGGCGGTGAAAATCCAGATCTCTCTGATCTTGCAGTATTTGGTATTTTAAGAAGTATCGAAGGATGTTCTGCTTTTAAAGATTTATTAGATAATACACAGTTGTCTACATGGTATAATGCTATGAAAGAAAGAGTTGATTCATATAATGGAAATGAGCTTGTAAATAGTTAATTTACTTATAAAGAGAGTATTGTTATATTGAAATCTATTTTCTTCAGAAAGAAAATGTAGTACTGCATTAAAAATTAAATTACTTGTACGAATTTATACAAATGAAATCTATTTTATTTCTTGCATAATTATAACAGTTTTAAATAATATATATTATTAAATCTGCTTATATATTTATGAAATATTTATTTTTTACACAGCACATGGCAATTGACGGTACCTTAATTTAAAACCCCTATTCTGTGCGTCGTTCAACTCATTGTCATTTGTAACGACGTAAAGTACAAATGGTTTTAGAGTAGCTGAAATATTAATTAAATCAAACATAATAACATAATAAAATATATATATAAATGTATGCTTAATAGTTAATATATTTAAATGAGAATTTAGACTTATAAATACATACACGTTTTGGTTGTAAAACCATTTCCACAAAAGCGATCTGTATTAAGAGGTATACCGTTTTCACTTGGATTCGGTATAATAACAAAATCATCAGTACAGTTTAATCCAGATACTGCTACCACAGAAGTTCCTACAATAACAATTCATTATAATTTATGTTTTATTATGTTATACTCGTATTTATTTTACCTATTATAGTTGGATCTATAGAACCTGTGTCTCCAGAAATAGTAAATGAATTTGTATCGCTTTGCGACCATTCGATGCTACAATAACCTAATGCCATTCTAACGCAAACACCATAATTTAAATTAACCATTTCTCTAGTACCCACGGCGAGATCTGAAATATTTCTCTCTCTCTCTCTCTCATATGTTTCATTTATAGTATATACAATATGCTGCATTAATAAATTATTAATTTCTACGCTTACCTCTTGGGTTGACAGTCGTACCGTAATTGAAACTTGTTACCATGTCTGATATTCCTTTATAATATTGTAAACATCCATTAGGAGCTAAAATATAACGTAGAATATTTTTATAATATTTTCCTTTAAATATTTTAATATGAAATAAATTAAATTTATTTTTACACACCTCTACATAAAGAATCACATGCTATTTGTTGTATTCTTATATTCCAACGACGATCAAACGAATAATCTGCATTTGTTCCAATAGAAATGGTAATTGGTGATGCTCCATTAAAATCTGCATATACTGTAAATTATATGAAATATAATAATTATTTATTATCTCTATAATTTGAAATTATATATAGAAATAAAATAATTATACTATGCTGATTGGAATTTTCTCCACATATACGTGGTATCGTTGACGATGCTCCAGATACCAAAAATAAATCAAAATCACATGTTCCGTTTGCATTAGGTTGGGCTAAACTAAAATCTATGAAATCTAAACGTATCTGCAAATATAAAAGGATTTTAATAACGCTCATGCCACACATATTAAAACTTAAATTAAAAATTAATTTTGTCCACTTTAATATATATATATATACCTGACATATATCAGAGTTACATTTATTTATTGTTATTGTACATCTTTCTCCTCCTTTATAAGTAGTAGGATAGCCTGGATTAATAAAATATGTGTTATTTATATTCGTAGTAGATCCGCATGTCTTTTGAACTGTAAAATATAAAATGAGATATAATTAATATTTATATATATTTGTATTATATTAACTTATAATACATTGCATATAACACATAAATATACTAACAGATGCAGCAAATACCAAGACCATTCGCACATGTACCAGATGGTGTACCACCATAATTATAACATTCTCGTCGTGTAAAACATGTGCCATTGAGTGAATTACTTGCTAGACATTGAGAGTTAGCAAATCGTATGACACTGAAGAATGGAAAAACTGTACAAAAGTTTATAGTTATTTACAAATTTTTTATATTTTTAAAATATTACCTAATTATAATATAACTATCAGTTCGATTTTACAGTAGTCTTATTACAAATAAGATAATGCAGGATAAAACTTACATTTTTTCTGTCGCATCATGTGAGGATTATATGACACGTTATCAAAAATTTCATTACTCGTTTTAGTGTTATTTTGATCAAAAAATTGACCATTTACTAAAGATAATACAGCGAATAATACAGCTAACATTATATTGAACATCTTTAAAAGAATATCTGGTCTCTTCTTCTCTTTCTGTAGGACTAGTAACGGTCTTGATCTGTTCGGACTGTAGGAATAATTAGCAAGTTCTCGAAAAAACTTCAACAGGGTATACTGTACAATATAATATAACTGTAAAACGAAAATGTATTAGTGCAGCTGTAAATACGGCTTTTTTTTCAACGTTTTGGTACTTAATATCTAATCGAGAGAGTACATAATTTTTTACAATTACAATAATTATTTATATTTTTTTCATATTAATATTTAGACTTACTTTATATGATTGATTTTCAAAATATTTTCTGTTTATATAAAGTGAATATATGTATATACAATTATATGTTTTACTATAAAGTATTTTTTTTTCTTTTTTTTTTATATATATATACATCTTTAAAAAATCTCAACAGTAGTAAAATCGATAGTTTATCTAACATATCATTAAATGATATAGATTTATAAAATATTTTCTCATATACAAGGGAACGCATGATTGTAATATTTCATGCTTTCGTTTAATATCATATTTTAACTCTTTGACGTATGCGAAGTTCTGCAAAATGGGCAATGACCATATCTTAGTAATGCCAATTCATGATCATCCGAATGAAATAGCTAAAAAACGAAGATTATTATTTATAAAAATTTTATATAGTTACGGATGCATTAAATAGTTGTTACTTACTTTCAAACAGGATTTACATAATACTACTTGAAGATCAGGCAAAAGATTTCTAAAATATTTTGTTTTAAATGGTTTCGGCCATTTAACTATTAAAACCGATGAAGGATCCATACTTTTTAATACACTTCTTCCAACAATAACCGTGGAATCATCTGTTTTCTCCTAGAAAAAGAAAAACAATATTTAGTAAGAAGAAATCGGATTAGTAAATGTTTTATAAAGAAAATGGTTTAATTATACCTCGTATTTTATTAAACGTGCTGTAAAAAGATCTGTTTCATTAGGAAATACAGCAAGTTGATCTTCGGTAGTTGATGTACTTGATAACGACAATGATTCTTCTATTAATTTTTCTGCTTCTTGATCGGTAATTCCTTCCTCTAATTCAAATTCAACTAACGGTAGAATTTCTGTAACAATACAATATTATTTTAATATTATTGATAATACATATCAAGATTAATTAAAATGTATCAAAACTCATTTACCAAACATAACGAATGAATGTTGAAATTTAAGGCCACATTGTATGCATTTACTACCAATATTGTTATCTATCGGTAATAGTGGATTAAACGTTGAACACTTGTAACATAATGGTAATAATTCTTCAGGATCTCTATACGGATAAGCTCTTGCAGCTAAAGTAGAAGTTTCAACTTCTGCAAGAAGGTTTTTAGAAATTTTCATTGAACGCAATTGTTCGAGTAACTGCATAACTAATTTGTTTGCACCTAACAAACGAGCTTGCTTAATTAGAGTGTACATTATTTTTAATTTAGATACACCTTCTAACTGAATGCCTTGTGTTTTTAATAACAAATATCTTGAAATGTTAAATAATGCTTCTGGCATTAAAGATGTGAATGGTTCTTCCTGAAATAAAATATTTTATTGTAAAATAATATAAAAATTCATTATCAAAGTTCATAAGCAACAAATAAATCTTACCAAATATTTATGTATCTCGTGATACGCATAATAAATGTCAGCTTTGTTGTAATAAGACAAATACATAGCTTTTATTTCTTCTGTATTTTTTAACAAGTTAAGACTAAGTTGAGATAAAAGCCAATAAAAGTAGCAGGCATCGCGATATCTTTTTTCAGCTATGGCATTGTCAGCTAAGCTCGTTAATACACTAACCGATTCTTCGGGTTGGCCAGCCATTTGAAAAGCTAAAAAAAAGAAAATTAATTTAAAAAATAGACGTATAGAATTAAATAAATAAATTAATTAAAAGTATTTATATATATATATAACCTTCTTGT
The DNA here is from genome assembly GCA_023678845.1 of Mischocyttarus mexicanus. NCBI lineage: Eukaryota > Metazoa > Arthropoda > Insecta > Hymenoptera > Vespidae > Mischocyttarus > Mischocyttarus mexicanus. The sequence continues at coordinate 3,466,031 of JACGTP010000003.1, read as the reverse complement.
GCTTCCGAAAAACGACCAGTTTCTGCTAACCATCTAGCATATGGTCCATATACACGTGACTTTAATTTTGGATTTCTTTCTGCAAGTTCGAAAGCTTCAGGCCAAGCTTGTGCATCAACAAGTACATCAGCTACATCAGGATCATCACCCAATCTACTGAAAATCTCAGCTGCCCCATGAGTAGCTCCTAATTGTTTTAATATCTTAGCGATCAGAGATAAATTATCTCTATCCGATTTATCCAATTGTCTACCAACTTTTACGAGCATATCAATCCAACCATATTCAGCAATAATATTAATAGCACGCTGCGTATCACCAGCAGAAAAGAACATTTCCGCAGCTGCACGTGGTTCGCCTAAACTTTTGGCCCATTCTGCACGTCGACGTAATAAAACAGTACGATCCTGAAAATTAAATTTAACTTAAAATAAAATTCTATTGAAATATTTATTTGAGAGATTAAAACAATAATGAATTCTTAATTACCTGAGTATTACCACTTGCTATAAATTCTTGAGCAATATCAAACATACGTAAATCGGAATACATATCTCTTGCATACTGTTGTAAACCTGCTTTCTGATATAATTTAGCTGCGTCTTTTAGCCTACCCATAGCTGCAGCAGCTATAGCCATACACGCTTCTTGACCCCATTCACCGGATTTTAATTTTTCTTCTACCTCAGATACAACTTCAATATATCGTAGATTTTTAATACGAGCGAAAGCAGAATAGGCTATATTTAATTCTAAATTATCTAATGCAGCAATTCCTAATGCTCGCCAATCTGATTCGGCAACACCAAGACACGCTACTTCATAAGCTTCTTTAAATAATCCAATATCTAAGTATTGGTACATGAACAATGAAAGAGGTACCTAAATAGAATATAAAATTAACATTTTAATATTAACTTGTGTAAATATATATATATATAAATAAAAATAAATATCATTTTTTATACCTCTAAGATAATAACAGCAGAACCATTTAAACAATATAATTTAGATCCATTGTGGCCGACAACGAATCCTGAGAATTTTTGTCGATATTCAGAAAAATTAGCAACTTTAATCGCAAGATAGTTGCTACCAGAAAAACACATTATATCTTCGGAAGCACTATTATATGCAACGCTTGTAACATCTTGAAAATCCTGTAATTTTTCTTCCGTATATAAATCGAATATAGAAAGAACTCCGGTTTCACTGACAACTGCCATCTTTTCTTTTAGAGAACTGATATCCAGGCATCTTACTGATCCTTCTACTTTTGCCAAATGTGCAGGAAATGGATTATCCAGATAGATCTTAATTACGTGACCTGTTTTTAAACCTGGTAACGGAATAATATTATTTTAATAGTTACATTAATATATTACATTGTTTTTTTACTTTTTCTATTTTTAAACTTACCTGTAATTAAGCATTCCTGTCCAGCAGGACCTCCCACTACTTTAATATAAGTTATAAGATCATCAAGAATCCATTCCCTTTCAACAATACCAGTGAAAGATAAACATTGTAATCGTCTTTCTAAGCATAATACCAAATGATTTGTTGTAATAACTAATAAATTACAATTAATTGTTTGATTTAGTTTTTCGCGTATACGATAATGCATTCCCTCGCTATTTCCAGATGGTTCATAAATTATTACTCGTTCTGGTAACTGAACAGCAAGTCTATTTCTGTATACAGCGATACGACATACCTATGAGAAAATATTTTTTTTTAATTTTATAAATCACAAAAAATAAACAATTAAAAACATTAGAATTTATTGTACAATACATACCAAGTCTTTGCACTTTATACGGACTTTTTGATTAGTTACTAAATGTTGGATTATGACATCAGTCATATTTTCTCTATAAGCGTATCTATCTTCGTATAATCCATGTACAACATTCCACGATAATTGTAAATAAGTTATTGTTCCATCTTGACAGCCAAGTGCCTATATAACAAAATTTATTAAAATATTAAATATTAAGAGAATATATTTGCTGATTATTTATTATTCTTTTTAATGAAAATAATAAAAAATATCTTACAACATGCGAAGAAGATGGATGGACAGCACAACTCCAAACCCATGAAGAAAATGTATTACCAACAACAGCAAGTTGTATACCATCATGCGTCATCAAAAGACATTGTTTGTTACTACCAGAAACAAGAATATATTGACCATCTGGAAAATATGTTATTTTTAAGGGAGTAAAGTGTACTGTTCGTTCTCTTCCAACAGGTTTTCCATTTATTGTGTAAAATGAAATAATTCCATTCCATTCTGCAATGCATAATATGTCTGCTGCATCGTCTCTGTAAAAAAAAAAAGAACACAAAATTTATTTTTAAAATTTTAAATCGTATATTCCATTTGTACATACATTTATATAAAATGCAATCATACCGCAAAGGATTCCATGCTAAACTCCAAATGGGTACACCTACTTGCCGTTCAATACGTGTCTTTTCTTCACCGTTCTAAGTACATAATTGCAATATTAAATATTTTATTTAATAAATATATTAAAAAGAGAAAAGAAAAAATTACCAGCAGCACCTATTTCGTCGAGTTTATCTTCAGTTCTTAATTATATATGTGTATGTATATGAACATGCATAATATTTATTATACATATATACGTATACGTACACATATATAATTTAATTTAAACAATGACTGAGGTGGATTATAAGGCTGTTGTAGAGTAACAGATATTTTATTTGGTTTGGCAAAGATTGCACATATATTAAAATAAATAATAAAAATAAAAACATCAATCGCCACTTTTTGCCAACGGAGGACGTAAGAAGTTGTAACATTTGTAATGCATAAACGCGTTTCATTTCTATGCAGTAAGAAATAATAGATGAAAGAATTTTCAATTACTATATATATATATAAGTAGACAATTGTAATTTTCTTAAAAAAAAAAAAAGAGAAAAAAAATTAATAATTGCAAGGCATGATCTTTTACATCAAATTGTTTGTTCTAATGCCAAGAAAGCTTTTTAAAACGAAATATATATATATATATATATATATATATATATATTCTGATTTCAAAAATATGTACATACAAAAAAAAATAAATGAAGTAAAAAACGAATAAATGATGTTATACGCATTTTGGAAAAATTTCGAAAAAATCTATTATAAGATTGTAAAATGAGATAATTTCAATAAATAAATTATCTTTATATAATTGTCTCGTATATATACATACATATATATATATATATATAAATATAAATATAAATATAAATATAAATATAAATATAAATATAAAACATCATGCCGTAACAATCTGTATTTACAATCTGTAATGCTCATAAAAAAAAAGTTTTACGTCCTCGAAATTGCGATCTTGTTTAAATTTCAAACACCAAACCATTTATTAAATAATATATACGTTGGTTTTAATCGAATTCGTTTTATTTATAGATCTGTTTAGAATTTTCTTTTTGAAAAAAAAAATAGTAATATTCGTTATCCTTTCTAGACGCAATATATTAAAGAAGAATATGTTGTATAAAAGATATTAAACAATTTGTTTTATTTATAATTATAAAATAATAATAGTAATAATAATAATAATAATAGAAAAATGAACAAATTTATTTAGAAATTGACTAATAATTTACTTTATGTGATAAAAGAAGAAGAAAAGTTATTTAAATTCAAATTCTGGATGATAAGTGAAATGTGATGACTTTGTAAGATAACGTTAACAACAACAAAATTAAGGTATTCGTAGTTAAAAAAGATAAAGAAAGATTATTAAATTGATATAAACGAACGGATAAATAGATTTGAGATAATTACGTAATCATTTAATTTAAAATCTAATGTGTAATAAAATATTTTCTTACCTTCGGTTATACAATAATTATCAAGAATTTATGTATCTTTTTACTGGTTACATATATTTCTATACAATATTTTATATATGTATAAATATGTTGTTGGGCATTCATTCAGTAACTACAAATTTATATATCATATAAATGGAATGATTCTTTTTTTTCATAAAAGATTATTTTATCTCTCCTTGTATTGACTATTAATTTGTTAATATTGTAATTACAATAGGGTGTAAAACTTATTAACTAAAAAATAATTCAGCTTTCTTTATTTTGTTTGTTTTTTTTTTGTTTAGTCCGACTTGTTATATTCTTTGCTATATCTTTCAACGTATATTATAGTTTCGAGGCACTTACTTTTTAATACTTTCCTTCAATTAATTAAACCAGTCGTCAAATCTTTATATTATTCTGTTAACATTTGTTAAAATGTGGTAACTAGCAAAGACTTAATTACATTAATTTAATTTAACCAGGAATAATATTGTTACTTGAAATATATATACATAAAAAAAAAAATATTAAAAGAAGATATGTGTAATATATATATATATAAAGTTCCTTTAAGTTTTATGTACTTATGTATCAAGAAAATGATTTTTAAATAGTATAGAACAGGATTTTTTAAAGTGTGACTCTGGACCCCGTATGGAGTCGAATAACTAAACTTTCAGGATCATAGAAATTTTAATAAAAAAAAACTATTTCCTGGACGCGTATAGTATTTCATAGAGTGAAAATAAGAAGAGATATTTAAACGTAATATAAAGGTTTTCATTTTTTGCTCTTAATATAATAAATATATTTTTATACGACAAAACTAATTAACTGAATTTAAAAACATATAACTTTGTTCGAAGAGTTATACGGAATTAATCATTTTGTTGCAAGTATAAAAATGATTAGAACAATGAATAATCTCTCTCTCTCTCTCTCTCTCTCTCTCTCTCTTTTTTTCTCTCTCTCTCTCTCTCTCTCTTTCTCTCACCTCATCGTTCTATTTAAGATTTGACATAATATATTAAAAAATATTAACTATTAACAATATTAAAAATTCATTTTATTATGAAGACAAGAAGTCAATTTAATTTTATATTTTTCTAATTTGTTAAACGTATTGATCATTTTATCGATGTTACAAGTTTAATCGTTTACATATACGTTTTATATTTATTTTTTCATAAATAAAATTTATATTTAAACTTTTTACGTTCATTTTAAATTTGAATTTTTGTATAGTTAGAAAAAAAAGGATACACAAGAGGTTTTACAAAATGAAGTTGTATTCGTTAATCACTTATTTTTCTGGTCAAGGATTGTTGTAGAAACTTATGTATAATAAATTTGATTTGTAAATATTTGTATTTTGTTTAGTTTGTTAGAGAATTATCGCTACAATGTTCGTTTTAAGTTGTTTACTATTATTAGTTTTGTGTTTTTAATATTAAGTAAGTGTTATCATATTAATCGAGTTTAAATATGCATCTTATGCTTGCTTGTTGCTATTTACTTTACAAAAGCTTGTCTGAGTTAATGTGTTAAGTGTACGTGTTTTTTAATAAGACGATTGCATGCAAAGAATAAAAACTATAATATTAATATAAATGATTTTGGAATTGTTACGAATGTTATATGAAGTATGTCATATGCGTTTAATAAATAATAATAATAAAAATAAGATAAGATAATAAAATGATCTTGAAATAACTTTAAATTATTAATCAATAATTATGATTTCTAAATATTATAGTATCAGAGATTTTGATTGGATTATTTTCGAGATATAGCATAAGAAATAGCTTTTTCTTTTACATTTTAATTTATTTACATGCAATGAAAGTACTTTAATGAATTTATTAGCAAGTTATTAATAACTTGATTAAATTTAGAATATTTTAATTTTTTTTTTTCTATATTATATCTATCACACATTATAATTTTTTACTTAATAAGTATTTACACTGATTCGACTTGTAATTTAATTTCGAAAGTTAAAAATAAATTCTATGAGATATTATATTATATATATATTATATATATATATATATATATATATATAATTTATTGTTTAGTATCTTTTTACAGGCAATTCAAAATGAACATTAATATAAATAGTAATGTATTTCTATCTCAATATTAACTGATGATATTAATCATTAGTTAATAGGTTTAGGTTTATCATATTTAATAGCTTTGGAACCTTCTACTTTCTTTTTATTAAAGAACAGCATCTGTACAAGCAGAGCAATAGTGTGTACAATAAAAGCTTTCATAAAGTAAAGATATGATTATAAAATGACGTTCATTTACGCAATTTTGGTCATATTGTTCAAAAACAGTCCCCTACAATATTCGTACCAACAATTTTTAACGTAGTTTCATTTAACAAATATACAGACTTAAAAGTTTTGTAGAAATATGTGTAACTAACAATAAAAATCGTCATGTCTAGCAAGCTTATTATCTTTTTTTTCAAATTAATTTTAATTCAAGAATTTATAGCATATATAAATGAATTATTAAACTCATTTATAATAAAGTATGTACAAAAGCTCACTAGACAAATAGCAGTTTTCCCAATTATTTATCGTTTGAATTTATTTTAATATTGAATGTCTATAAAAGATAATACACTATTACCACTCACTAGGCAAATAAAATATCATACTAATGTCTCGACTAATGAAACAATAGCATGTGTATACAATAATTTGAATGGAAATTTATTTGATAAGCATCATATCAGAATAAAATCTTGTCCAATTACTATTAGTGTACATAAAAATAGTAGATAGGACATGCACAATCGTGTCTTCCAAATGGTCACATGATAATTATTTACTATTAGTATCCAATTCAGATGTCTTGTAATTTGTTTACTTATACCAATACAAGTAGAAATAATTAAAAATACTTATCGACTTAAAGGTGTTCCACCAAAATTGAATGAAGTTGGTATAGTTTGGGAATGGAAAGCGTATCCTATAAAATAGTAAAAAAAACAAAAAAGAAACGTTCATACAATATCAAGTTTTGCGATATTTCCTTAAACCTTAAAAAACAAAAATAAATATAATTACCACCACTTTGCTCGATTCTTTTGCTTTCCAAAGCTGCTTTACGCTGATCTGCTAAAACTATAATTTCTTGCAATGCTTTCTGTTCTTCTGCATTTAAATGACCTGTTAATGCCCTGTACCAAGTTGTGTCCGTTCTCTCAATGCCTAGCAATATATAAAAGGTAGTTATTTTAATATTCATACAACGATAAGATATTACATATATGTAATATTAAACTAAATCCAATACTCACTTTGCATAACTTCTTTGAAGATAACATACTCATCTTGGTTGGATTCTTCTGAATCCAAAGGTGTACTATAACTTTCAAGAGCAGTTTCTTCGTTTCCGTCATATTCAGACTCATCTTCATCATCATCAGATCTATGGTCTGCTTGTACATCTTGAATAGATGCGCTAATGTTAAAACCATGCTGTCCTGAAGACCTTGTTGCTTTTTCTTGTAATTTTTCAAGGTATTCTTGACTAGCGTCATCAATCTCATCTTCGTCCGATGACAAAACTTCTGAAAATACAATTCATGTTAATAATATTATAAAAACTTTTCTATATAAGAAAGCAAGTGCATAGTACAGTGCATAGTACACATTTAATGAAAGAGTCAAATTACCAATAGTAGAAACTTAACAACAGAAAATATATAAAATCATAATAAGATTAACTCTAAGAAATTGACAAACAAACAGCAGCATAAGACAAAGATGCAACGTTGAAAATATAAATAAATGGATAAAGACAAGAAAGAAAGGCTGAAACGAACACGTAAATCAGATGAATCCAGACCAATTGGCCAACATATGTAAAAACAATAAGCCTTACAGCAGAAGATCAATTGGAAGACCATCGAAAAGATGAAAAGACAACATTCAGTCAACAACAACAGAGACTGAATAACAGAAACTTTAGACCAACAGGAAAAATTCCTAGTCAGCAGAAGAAAAATAAGAAAAAAATATATATATATATATTTTAATTAAAACCTTCGTCAATGTCACTTTCGTCCTCCTCATTATCTTCCTCTTCTTCATCAGCTACTTTAGCTGCATACGCTCTTTTAAGGCCATCAAATAGTAAAATTAGAGATGGAATTATTTGCTGAACGCATTCATTCACTGCTTTTGGCTTAGCAGGACCCATGCTAATCAATGTACATAATCCAAGAACACAGAGCTTTCGATCGTGCAATCTAAAAATACAGATAATACAAATTTACCATAATAATATTATATACAACTTTATTTGTTGCAAGAAACATATTAACGTTAAACTAATAATACAAATTCTATACCCTAAAAAGCAATCGGTATCATGAATCCATTGTTTAATAAAATGCGATGCGATTGGTTCTGTGGATTGTCCAAGATTTCCTTGTAATCTGTCCATTGCATCAAGACATAAACCTGGATTATAATATAAAGTTGCGATGACTACTTGAAGACACATGGTCCTTAATTCAGATGTCTTAACTTCTCTTAATAAACGTTCCAGCACCAATTGCACAAATGAAGGTATGCACTAGAAGATAATAAATATAAAAAAATATTTTGTGTATTTAATTTAATGTTATTATTATAAAATTATACTAACAAAATGCCCTATTAAATAAATTCAATCAAACTAAACTAAACATACCTGATCGATGTGCCCTTTACATTGTAAAATAATAACTTCTAATAATTTTGCAGCATGACACTCTGGATCTTCCCCAGCATCACCAGTTAATACCTATAAACGAAAGAATTTGTTTAGTATAATTATTAATAATATAATAATTTGAAAAATATCTTTCACAAAAGTTTACCAAATTGTATAAAAAGAAGAAGAAAATGATACTCACAGCTTTGCACATATTAAACATAGCAACTATGTGGTTTTCATTCGATAAAAATGCTGGTGTATCTACAATAATATAATTATGTAATGCTGGCATCATATCGGTGAAGTAATCAAAACCATCTTTTTGGAAAAGCTGATATATAAGTTCCAAAACCTTCCACATATCTCCGGAAATAGATCGGTTTGTTAAATCATAGACCAATGAAAGTGCTTCTTCATAAAATTCTATATAAATAATATTGTTGTAAATAATAGTTTTCTGTTATACATATATATGTATAAGCAAAGATATATTTATTTAAAAAAACAAACTTACCCATGACACTTTGACTAAATATATGGGCTATAACTTGTAAAACAGTTGGTTCCAATCGTGCCATAATAAGAGGTTGATTTTTCATTACGTTTAATACCGTTTCTATTGTATTCAAAATACCCATCGCAGTTATGGCTTTTTCGTCGCTACCCTCATCGGTTTCCAAAACTTTACTAAACGTTGTCGCCTAAAAAGTATTATTATTTAGTTTTTATTCATATTTTGATATAATTATCCATGTGTATATATATATATATATATATATATATGCATGAGAACAAATATTTTATATTTACCAGATGTTGACAAATTGACACAGCTATTGGCATAAGCTGTTGCGTATATGTACAAACAAGTTTCTGCATAACACTAGTTAAATCATCATTCTCCGTATCTCTAATAATATCTAATAATTCAAGAGTAATTTGTTTTATAAGTGGTTCTATGTATTTCTGAGCTTTTTCTTGAGCGCATAGAAGCATTTGAAGTGCTATAGCAGCTTCAACTTTAACAGGCAGATCACAGTCAGTCAAAAGAGCATTCGTTGTCAGCCTAACTGCTTCGATTAAGATTTGTTCTTGTTTAAACTTTATTTCAGAGAAATAATGTAAAACCCAACAAGCCTAAAATTATAATGATATTATTTAACATTATATTTTAATCAACATATTTATATCATTATTAATTATTAAAAAAATTGAATGTTTATTTTACCCTCGCTCGCATATGGCCATGCGGACTATTAAATTCTGGAAACACATGTTGTACTAACATCTTATCCATTTGTTCCCTGTACATTTTCTTTTTAAGTAAGACATCTGCTAAACTTCCAACCTAAAATAAGATGATATAATTATATTGGCAAGAATATATCTATTTCCAGAATTGATTTTAAATTAATTTACCATATGTAATGCGCCATCTTTTTGCCGTGGATCAGCATTTGGACTTGTTAGAACTTCTGCACAAAGTTGCATTGTTTTTTGCAACATATCTTTTCGTTTCTTACAAGCAGAATGTAATAATGTCTGTGCTGCAGTTACAGGAGAGACGAAATCTTCAAATATATCTGAAATAAAAGAAACGTATTTTTATTTATTCATTTGCTACTATATTTAATACGATGACATGTTGTTCGTAAATAGGTGACTGTCTGTTTATGTTGAAACTCTAAATGCATAAGTTCCTTACCTTTTCTCATACTTTCTTAAGAAATGTAAAATGAGAAAATAAAAATCAAAATTTCCCCCACAAAAAAATCAATGGTAGCTCATTACAGAGATAATAATTTAATTTTGATGTGAAAAGACAAATGGATAGTCATTTTATCAATAAATTGAGACAACTATTATTATTATTATTATTATTATTGTTATTATATTATTATAGTCTATAAAATATTCTTACCAAATTTAACCCTTATGTATTCATAAGGATCACTATTCCACAATTCTTGATCAGATTCGGAATATGAAAGAATAGGAAATAGTACATCGCGAATGATCTCAAACATATGAGGCTTCAAAAACTTCCAAGAGAAAGCATGACTAACACTGTAGTATTAAATAGAAACATAATATTATATTTCATTAGACGATGGTAATTCAGTTTGAAATAAAAAATTCCTAATAATTAATATTAAATTGTTACCCTTGATTAATATAATTGATCGACTGTTGTACCACTCGAGGCGAGACAAAGATTTTTCTTCTATACTGATCCAAAATTTTCAATAAAACTTCTAAAATGCCTGCACTAAAAGTTGTAAGATACCATTCGGCAAATTCTTTATATTCTTTGGTTACGTTACCAGGACTACCATATCTAAAATATAAAATAATAATATAAAATGTTAAGAAATATATATTATGTGATATTTTTCTGATTTCAAATATAAGGAAATTACCTTTCAAACATTCGATGAAGAATATGCAAAGCCCATTTTTTACATTTCCACCAAGGAAGTTCTACACGTTCATCATCGTCTAAATTAGGATTGTGCGTCTCCGGCGGAACTGGCCTATCTGCTACTTGTCGCACAACATCCATCCATTGAGAGAATACTTCTTTTGATATAAGATCCAGAGGCAGCGTATACTACATTTAAAAATTGAAATTAATATCTCACATAAATTATATTTCATTAATTATCACAAAGCAAATAATATTTATTAAATTTCTTTTTTATATACCTGAGTAAGTGCAAAAAATATTTTCAAAATTTGAGTTTGTAGTAAAACTGATTGTTCGGATTGATCTGGTAATAAACGTAATATCAATTGGTAAATCATAGGTAAAAGTAAATTCATTGCTTCATTCAATGGTCCTCTTTCTTCTGCTTTCTTGTACCTAAAAATTATTTATAATATTTATAACGTATAATGGGATCTTTTTAAGCACACGCGCTCTAAGATCTGTTCACTTTATTATTGTTATTAATATTATTATTTAAACTTACTCAAAATTTTTGACAAGTTGATATAAAGCAAGAAGAACACCAGGCCAACAAGAGGCATCAGGATTTTGAAGATATATCGTAATTTTATCAACTATTTGAGTCCATCTTCCAGGAAAATCATGTTTAACTATATTGCTAATGCATACTGCTAATTGCACTCTAAACAAATAAACAATTTTATATATATATAATATAAAATAATAATATTCAAGGTATAAAATCAATGTTATGCTGACCTTAACAAATCAGGTGCATGAACAACAGCATCTACTATTGCATCACGTAACATAGCACGGTCTTGTTCATGAATACTAAATTCTATGGGTCCATGATCACCTTCTCTGTCTTGCCAATTTGTGGTAATTAAATTTTTCAAGTAAATTACACCTGTAAAACAAACACATTTCATATCATGTACTACGATATATTTATATCTAATATATATGCGTAATGTAAATTATTTAGTTTATATATATAGTAATACATTTAATCCCTTGTATTATAATAACGTGTAAAATTCTTGATACGCTTTATGATTCTAACAAGAATCCTACTTGTAGAAAATTTAACAATGTGAACATAAGAAATAAAATATGGTACACAACAACTCCATGTGTTTAATCATAATGCAAGGGGTTAATACGTGTATACATTTATCTATAATTGTAATAATATTATATATTTTTACATATTTATTATACTTTAACAATATTGTTCATTAATATCCTTCAAAGAAACTTTCTTTCAAATTTTAATTTAATATATTTTAATAATACAAAAGTATAAATTCTGCAAAACGAAGTATTTTCATAAACATGCGCATCTAAATATAATAAATTTGTTTTCTTTGGGCTTACCAGCTTGTCGAACAGGCATGTCAATTTCAGTTGACATAACCACTTGTAAAAGTATTGGGGCAAAACCTATAATCTTGTGAATCTGAAAACATACATTTTTATATTTAAAATATTCATTGCACACACATACATACACACACGCACATATGTATTATAGTCTTAATAACAAAAATTCATATTTCATATGTTATACACTAACAACCCTTAGCATTGGAAGGAGCTCGACTCTGGAACCATTATTATTTTTAAATAAAAATAATTTCTAGTTTATTTATTCTTTTAATAAATTAGTAGCCTGATAATACGAATAAAAAAAAAATCTTCCAGTATGAAGAACTAATTTAGATTACAAGAGAAAATTATTCAATGCTTCCAACATAATTCGCATAGGTCAAAATCAAAAAATATAAAAACATAAAAAAAAACTTTATTGCGCTTTTAACAACAATATGCATGCAAGGGAAGGAAGATTTAATTATTTATACAAAATATTTGTATAGTTAGCTAGAACAAGAAATCATAGTCAATATGTTTAATAGTTTGCATGAAACATAGAATTATTTTAATTTTGCATCTACTTGTGGAGTATTCGCAACAATATATATAAGTTTCTTATTTAGGGGATCAAATATGTTAATCAAAAATTGATTATAAAATATCAATCAAAATTATCTTTAATATTGTTTAATTACTAATTTAAAAAAGAATGAATAATTTATATTACATATTTGCAATTAGATAAAATATATATATATACATAATACAAAGAGATACGGGGTGAAGGTGAAGGAGAAAGAGAAGGGAGGGGAGGGCTGAAACATTAAGTACAAAAGAGGTTAGTTTAAAAAAAAAATTAAATAAATTTTTAAACATAAATATTTTTGAATAATATTATTAATCGGAGATATAGTATCAATATCAAATTATGTTAGAGTATTGAAATGTTTCGATAAGGAAAGAAATTTGAGAAGAAATGTTCCCCTTGGTTCTGTCCAATGTATCAAATGTAAATGGTAACATTTTGAAATACATTTTTATCAATATGCATGCCCAAAAATTTGTTTATTTATCGAACATCCGAAATCATATAATGAAAATATTCGTGAAAAAAATATAAAGGATGAAAAGAAAAAAGAAAAAAGAAGAAAAAGAAATAAAAAAAGATGAAATGAACGTAAAATCGAAGCCACATGTTTTTTCGTCCATGAAGTATTGGAGGAACATCGAAGCACGTTTTTTAACACTTCGTACCTGATTTAATTGATCCTCAGCTTGCTTCTGCTGAGACGGGTCAATAGTAGCACGTAATAATTCCGTTAATTTACGAGGATCCATTTTCGTAAATATTTAAGTAATTGTATCAGTTAATACGCGTTAATTTTTTCTCGTTCTTCATAAATTTAACCCGGCGCATTCACCTCTTTTGCCACCTTGTCACGTGACAAAACAACATGGCGACTAAAAGCCTTGAATTGTTGCGTTTGATCAAGGATTGTGTTATATTTATAAGGGAAAGAAGATTTAATTGTCCAATTTTTTAATTTGTCCAATTATTTAATAATCAATTTAAATTAATATTTATCTAATAATTAATAATATTTAATATATCATTAATTAATTAATATTCATTTATATTGAAATCATTTCGACTATAACCGTTTGAAATATTTTTTACTCTTAAAGATGAGTTGGGAACGGAGCATAATAATTGGCGCCAAATTTGAATTATTATCGGATCGATTTACAATATCTTTAATGTATATTTGCGAACTTTTTGCGATGCATGAAAATTCATTAGATTTCAACTGAATAAGAAAAACATTGAAGGGAACAAAAACTTCTTATTAGTTATATATATATTATATTATATATACTTATATGTAAAAAAGAATTATTGAGACAAAAGTTAGAGAATATTTTTCTACGCATCGAGATGAAAACTTATGTAAAATGGGGAAGCGTACGATTATATAAATAGTTTGTAGAAATAAGAAGAAGTAGAAGAAAGGAAAAAAAAGTCAAGAAAAGCAAAAAATAAGAAGAAGAAGAAGAAGAAACTAATTCAGTGATTGGTTACTTCTAAATGTAACGTGCTTTGTGTGGTCAGTTAGTATAATTCAGATTTATGCGTATATTCCAGTCGTTCTCAAGTAATACTGCGTATCCATATCAGGCATCGCACCAGGGGTTTTAATCTCTGCTTAGCCAGAAACATGGCGTAAAGTGATTGTTGCACATGTGTCAGTGTGATTTGGTAAGAATTAAGTAAACTCAGTTAATTAATTCATTACTCAAAGAGTTCATTTTAGACATTACATTGTTCCGTGATTTAAAAGTCATATATATATATTAAAAAGATATTTTATAGAAAGAAATAGTGATCATATCTGAGATATTTATTTCACCAAAGTGACATCCTGAAGATTTCGATCAGCCATTTCGTAAGAGCTCAGAAATATTTATTGGAAAAGATCATTAAGTTAAAAATACTTGATATGTCGGTACATATTCGATATAGTTTGTTTCCTGTTAATGACCCATTTATGACATAAGTGAAATCACTGTTCATATTGGATTTTAATGATTGCTATTCGAACATCTTTCTTAGGACAACCAGGAGTATTACATTCCATTCTTCTGACTCTTCTTCTCTCCACTGTTACTCTTCATGTTTCCATTCATTTATTTTCCAATTTGTATATTTGTCATTTAATAATTAAGATGTATGATAATTTACATTAATTAATCTTAATTTTAGATATTTTATTTTAACTTTATCTTTTGTGTTGAAGTTAAAAGTTAAACCTCTACAATAACATTGTACATTTTTTTTATTCCCACTTTTCGTCATTTCTAATTCTAATCATTTTTTCTTTATATATATATTTATAATTATTGTAGATAATATATGTATATATATATATATATATTGCGCCCATTTTATAGTAACATCAAGATTGTGTGGAAATGACTGGATAGATACAGCTATTTATATATATAAATATATATACATATATGAATATAAAATTATCTCTTATATATATAATTCTTTATATACACATTTTTCTTTTATCTCACACATTATAGATAAATAATAATATGTTATTTTTTCCTTTTTATTTATACACACATACGCATATATATATATTTTTTTTTCTTTTTAAGTATTCAAAAAATAATAAAACATTTTTTTTTTTTTCATTTAATAAAATTTATAATTGCTTTGATATATGATTAAGTTAATTAAATATGTAATTGATTAACACATTGTTTAATAACGTTTTTGCAGGTTGATTAATTTGGTGTATATTCCTAGATTTCATATTGAGGTACATATCATTACAGCTATATTATTGATAACAAAATAACATAATGTAAGTTTGAAAAGTTTCCTTACTTATTATGCATGCTAAATAATATTATCAATTTTCTAATAAAAGAAAGAAAAATATTAAATAACAAATAAAAGTATCAATCTGTAAAATAATGTAATTAATAATTGTTAATAGGAATTACAGTTTTAGTTGTAAATATTAAATTTTATTAAATTTAATGGAGTAAAATGTGAGATAATATTTATTGAAATATGAATTGGCATTATTATTATTATTATTATCATCTATTGTTCATGAATTATTTAAAATTTATTTTATAACAGTTACGTATTTTTGGTAATGATTATATTTTAAAGCATAAAAGAAAGATTAAAAAATGTCTATCTTGTTACGACGGAAAGAAAGAGAGAGAGAGGACAGTTGATGTTAGGAAAGAGCCATTTTCCACACACAAGTCTTGGTTTAGACATTCTAAATATAACTGCAAGCTCTATAGGATATCTCTACTGTGTCATGCTACATAGAGCGGTGTTCTCCTGCGTTACGTAGATTTTGAACATTTCCTATTTTCTTTATGGCTACAAGCCAATTCTGAGTCACTTAATATCGGCAATATGTGTGTACGATAATTGGTTAAACGAATAATATATATTTTATTGAATATCAGTGCATTTCGATTTGTCATGTGTTTATTTTGTTATATTAAATAATCAAGTATATAATAACTACGCTATTTAAGAAGAAAAAAGTATATTTCATGAATTTAATGTCTATTGAAAGGAATTATTTTTGAAAGATTTTATTACGATGTTTACTATCCAGTAATATGTAGAGTTAATATATTAGATTAATATTTTTGTTATAATTAATGTATACGATTTATTTTATTTTTATTTATTTTTTTTGTGTTCCTTATTAAGTTAATAAGTTTTCCTTATTGTGCTTTTTTTTTATTTTTATTTATTTAATGTGTGTATATGGGCTTTTAAATTGTGGTATTCTGGTTTTTTGTTTTCTTTCATATTACTTTGTTTAACATTTTTCTTATATTTTTCATTTTATTACAGATCATGGTTCATAAGACGAATGAAATTAATAATAAATGTTTGATTCCATATATCATCAAAGAGTCTAAGGATAAACAACATATAAGTGGAAAGCTTGAGCTGCATGAGTCTATGCAAGTTAAAGATTTGTATAGTCTTATTGAAGAACAGCATCGATTACCTCCAGATTCATATACGGTACATATAAATACGGGACAAAGAACGATGGTGAGTTGGAATTACTTATAATGATATTTATGATTAGAATTATTAAATGTATACAATAACGATAATAATATTTTTATTATCTTTTTGTTTACTTAGGTTAGCGTATCGGAAATGGCAAATAAAACAATGTTAGATCTCTCGTCACTCGATATGGGTTTTGAATCTAATTCTGAATCTAACGAAACGTCGAATACTCTTGTCGTCAAGGTTCATAATAAAGTTATGAAATATTTAGAATCCGAGCCGTCTTTATGCGATCCTACATCACAATATCAATTATCATCTAATTGGAATGAGAATAATATTAACTTAAAAAGTCCTATCAAACCTGAAACAAGTATGTTAAATATAATATTAAAACTAATTATAGAAATAAATTGAAACATGAGTTAATTTGTGACTGGTCAACAATATTAAAAAAAAGATTGGATTATATATATATATACATATATATGTATTTTATAGAATAAATATGTGTAAAATGTTTTATTATAATTTACAGATTATGTTGGTTTGGTAAATCAAGCAATGACGTGTTATCTCAATAGTCTCCTTCAAGCATTATACATGACACCAGAATTTCGTAATGCTCTTTATAATTGGGAGTACATTGAAGGCTCTGAAAAGGATGAAACCAAGAGTATTCCATATCAATTGCAAAAATTGTTTCTCAATTTACAGGTATGCAATAATCAACTAATCTACAAGGAAAAAGTAATTTAATGAACGATTAGTAAAATATATTATCAGTTTACATAAGAAATAATATTAATTTGTAAATAGACATCTACAAAATCTGCAGTGGAAACTACATCGTTAACCAAAAGCTTCGGATGGAATTCTAACGAAGCTTGGCAACAGCATGATATCCAAGAACTTTGTAGAGTTATGTTCGATGCCTTGGAACTGAAATTTAGAAATACAGAACAAGCTGATCTTATTAACAGATTGTATGAAGGTATTTTATTTTTCTAGTTTTCATACTGGAAATTAAAATAATAGAAAATAATAATAATAATAATAATAAACAAAGGTTTTTGATACCAAATTTGTATAATTTCAGGAAAAATGCTTGATTATGTTAAATGTTTGGAATGTGGAACAGAGAAATCAAGAGAAGACACTTTTCTTGATATTCCTTTACCAGTTAGGCCATTTGGCAGTAATATAGCATACAACAGTGTGGTAATATATTTTTGTTTGATAACCAATATTTAATATTTTTATATTATTAAATTATATTAGAGAAATAACTAAATAAAAAAAATGTTTATAGGAAGAAGCGATGAAAGCATTTGTCCAATATGAAACATTAGAGGGAGCAAATCAGTATCATTGTGAAAAATGTAACAAAAAATGTAATGCACAGAAAGGATTAAAGTTCACTAAATTTCCCTATCTTTTAACATTACATTTAAAGCGATTTGACTATGACAACAACAGCTGTCATAGAATTAAACTTAATGATAAGTAAGTGGTTCAATAATTAGATATAATAGTTCTGTATACACGCATACATTAATAATTTTTTTTATTTTTATTCTAGAGTCATGTTTCCAGATACATTGTTTTTAAATTCCTTTATTCCATCAACGAGTCAAGAATCTCCGTCTGGAGAAGAAGATATCGGAGTAGGTGTAAAATGCGATGATAGTTCAACTACGGATAGTGGTACATTAGACGATGATTGTCCACCATGCGATAATAATCTCACAAATTATAATTCCTTGAACAATCATGATCCGGATGATGACGAAGGTATGTTCATTGATGAATATTATATGTTTTACAAAAAATTTAAAGATTTAGTTTTTAGAGATTATTTGCTAATTTTTATATATATTGTATTTAGAATAAAGAAAAATAAAGAATATAACATATATAATATTATTTTCATTGGTGTATTTAGGTATTGATATGAGTAACGGACCATCTACATCTTCTAATTGTAACAAACATAATTATAAAAATGGAAAGCACCAAGGTAATTGCATAATAGAATCAGGTCCATACGTATATGAATTATTTTCGATTATGATACATAGTGGAAGTGCCAGTGGTGGCCACTATTATGCTTACATTAAGGACTTTAGCACACGAGAATGGTGGAGCTTCAATGATCATAGTGTTACTCAGGTAAGACAGATGAAATTAAATAAACAAATAAAAAAAGAAAAAGAAAATATATGTAAATCTATAACAAAATGATGTTTCATGTTTCTCAGATAACTCAGGATGATATTCAAAAAACATATGGTGGTGGCTCGTCTAGAGCATATTATAGCGGTGCATATAGTAGTAGCACAAGTGCGTATATGCTTATGTATAGACAAATAGATCCAATTCGTAATGCTTTACCGATGCAGTCGCAAGATTTTCCTCGGCATATCCAGGTACAAAAAGCATTTGAAAATATTAATGTAATAATATTTATTTTTTCTAATCTATAATCAGCATAGAGTTCTTTACTTTTTTATTATATTTCAGGAATTGTTAAAAAAAATGAAAGAAAATGAAGACAATGATAGAAGGAATAGAGAAAAACAGATAGCATGTCGTAAATTAAAAATTTATTGTCATCATCCGGTAACCGGAAGTCTGTGTCAAACTAAGTTAATAGCAGTGCCTGAATATAAATTAGCCGAGGTGACGGAAGAAGCTTATAAGAAATTAGATCTTCGCGGAGTAGTGAAATTAAGTCAATGTCGTTTAGTAGCATACAAATACAGTACAGATTTGATCGAATGCAGTTACGAAGGAAGAGAACAAGAAGAGATTTCTAGTATTTGGTATAATAAAAGTTCTGTTGAGCTTCTTCTAGAAATATGTAAGGAGGATCAAACGTTTCAAGTTTATCAACCTGGTGGTAAATATAAATTACATTTAATTTAATTTTTAAATACTATAAAACGACGAAGTTATGTTATTATTTGATTTATCTAATTAATGTTCTTTTATATTTTAGGTATTACAACTAAAGTATTTGTGATAGATATTCCCAAAGTAGATATCATAGATGGACCAATTAATGTACGGGGTTTGCTCACGCAAAGTGTCAAGGATTACAAGCAAATGTTAGGAAGTATCATTAATATGGATCCTAAACAAATGAAACTAGTTTTACTGGTTTTACGAAAACGTAAAGTAGATATTAAATTAATAGATAGAGACGATATTGACCTTCATACAGCTGAATTTATTGATGCAATTAATAAAGTATTCGTATCTACTATGCTCGATGTGGATAGTAATAAAGGTTTTGATGAAACAACAATGTATAAGCTTATATTGAGGCTTGAAAGTTTTATCTCGATACAAGTACAGATACCTGATATAAACAAAGGTAATAGATACAACATATTATATCTTATAATGAATATTTTTTCTTGTTAAATTCTACGGATTACTTTTATACAATATATTATTGTTTTGTCCAGAAATATTGGAAGAATTAGATGTCGTATCTTTGGCTGACAAATATGAAAATAGGGAAAATCGTTTCACCAATGGATTATCCAAATTATCGATTAATGATTTAAATAATTATAGCGACACACGATGTGAGATATTGCGAGATGTTAATAAAATATCAGTGAAAAATGATGATTGCTTAATGCCGGATTTACCATCGGCAGAGCCAGAAGAGTGGAATATTTCTGAATTAAGTAATAGCGAAGACAGCAGTCTTAGCGATAGCGATAAAACTTTGGTAGGAGATACTCAAGAGGATGATGATTTTCCACCATCTTATCATCCACCTCTTTCGGATAATAGAAGATTCGACATAGTAAATCAATTAGACGTACACAATTCTGATATTGATGATGAGTCTGAATATTACTTTAAGGCTACTTCTTGTACAAACACCAATCGAAAATGTATGTATTTATTTATTTATTTTATAATATTAACTATATTATAAATTTTTTTTTTCTTAAATTAATAATTATTTTCTGTTGTTTTATAGTACTTAAGGTTTTAATAGATAAAAGAATGCAATTGAGTACTCTGAAAAAAGATTTGGAGCCTTACGTGGGCGTACCTGTTGAATATTTCAAAGTTTTCCGACAATATGGCGATGGGGAATCTGAATGTATTTGCCTGACTGACCAGCTTTCTTCTTTTGAGGATGGCGAACGACTTAATATAAAACTAGAAAGAGCGCTGCGCAGTGGAGAATATAAAATAAAGCTATTTCAATTATGTATCGATTCGATTACAGAGGTAGGTTAATATAAAGAATAATATTTTGCCATTTAAATTAATTATTATAATAATTAATAAATTAAATTATATAAATTATTTTATATGATATAATTTTTTGTTTTTTTTTTTTAACAGCCTTACAAATTCTTGTGCGAAACAATTCTTTCTAAGGATATGACATTCGGTCAAGCAAAGAAGCAAATTTTAACTGAAATAAAGAAGAAACATAATATAGACATACCATATGAAAAGTGTAGACTGAGAAAAAAATCTCGTAATATAGCTTCTAAAGTATTCTTAGATAAGCAGAGATTTGATCAATTACTACTTACGCAGTATGAAATGATTGTCCAAGAGCTACCGGATAAAGAAATCATTACTGATAGCGACAATCAAGTAGTTTTGTTTGTTCGAAGATGGTTTCCCGCCAAAGTGCAACTTGATCAACTTCAAGAAATTGTGTTAGATGACAAGTCGATAGAGGAATTAAAAAGAAAGGTAATTAAGCAAATAAATCTATCATTATTATATTCTTAAAGTAATAGAGATACAAAATTACATATTATTAACAAAATAATTTGTTTTTATTTTGTACGTTTAGATATCTTCTATATCAAATATACCTGAAAAATTCATAGATATAGCAAAGGGAACTTTTCCATGTGATATACATGTATTAAAAGTCCATACTGATCTTCAGTGGACCGATCACGTTATTAGTAACGAAAATGTATACGATGATTTAGAAGATGGTGCTGTCTTCCTCTACAGGTAAATATTTACAATTCAATATTTGTACATATTAATGAAAGGAAAATTATGTATATACATAAATATAATTACAGGGATAGTCGGGAGGAGTTAAAAAAATTAAGTCCAGATGAAACGAAGGAGATTACTAATAAAGAATCTGCACGATTCATCCAATTTTCATCCTCGAAGGTTTACAATAGTAGACGTAGTGAGAAAGCGCTTAAAATATATTTGGATACTAAATGATCTTGCATTAATTGTACACCTACTGAATGGCAGTAGTTAATTGAATACAATAAGGAACATGAAACATTGAGGTGCAAGGTACTTGAAGTACATCAAATGTTGATTCTATCTCATTTTCAAGAAACAACCAAATGTTTTATGCTCCAGTAAGTTTTTTCAATATCTCGAAGCTTCCATCTTCTTAAATCTGAATGTTTCCGAATATCTATCATCAAATTTTATGGCTTCTTTTGTTTGGGGTACGTGAAATGCTGCCAATTAGTAAGAGACTTTGATTATCAATTTTTCATTCTATTCTACTTTTCTTTTTTTTTATTATTTTTGTTATTCTTTTTATTTTTTAAATTTTGGAATTTATAAAAGTCGTACAAAAATATTCCTGATTCTTTACAATTATTAATAAATCATTCTATCATCTGGAAGATGTTAAACCGAGGATTCTGATATCAACTATCAAATTCAATAATATATTTAAGATGCAATAAGACAAATATATCATCAGTATTTGACATAAATATATAGACTTCAGATTGTCTATTTGTATGTCTAATTATAACTTTGATTCGTAATACATAAATGTATTTTAACGTACAATTATTTAATTAAAATCTTAAAACAACATTTTTTACGATTAAATAAAATCAGGATACTTGTAGAATAATAAAATGAATAAAAAAAAGAAAGTTAACAATACTTTTAAACGAAACTTAGAAAGATATTTTCGATGTCGGAAGCACAACATAGTCTCATTCGAATTACGTTATAAAAATTACGTTTATTTATGATGCAATTGTAATTAACCCTTTTTAATGCCATTTGCGTGTGTGTAAGATTGATGGTTGCATTATTAATTGTTCCCCTTTCTAGTTTGATTGTTTAAATATTATTTATAAGTTGTCATTTATTATGTCCGCCTCTATATTAGATACATGTAAAATAGTTTACGCTACGTTTAGGAGAATTTTTATCTAATTTTTTTATTTTCAGTTAATAATACAAATATAATGATATTTAAAGAGATGGAAAAAAGAAAGAAAAGAGAATTATGTTTCAAATATTTATACGTATTTAGATATATTTATATACGATTCAATAACTGGATCAGAAAAAGATATCCACGCTCCGCAATAAAGTAATACCTTGTAAATAATAATTCTTAAAAACGTTATATATATGTTCAATTGTGGGAGCCAAATTTGTCAATAATAAATTATGCGAAGAATTATATATATCCTATATATATATATATATATATAGGATAATAAATTTAATATATATACAACTGAAAATAAAGAAGATTTTGAGAATGTGATAATATATTTGATATTTAAAAAAAAAAAAACAAAAAAAAACAAAAAAAAATAAGAAAAAAAAACCTATTGCGCATATCATTGTACATGTCAGTTATTTTTCATTGAATTGAAATTTATGTTCTTTCCTTATATTGTATTAATTTTAATTGTTTTCCCACGATATTATTTTTGCTCGACCATTTACAACCGCATATATTATTAGGAAAACGCGCTTTTAGTTCAGGGTTCTTTTGCATTTAACATTTAGCAGCAGCTTTCACATTTGATAATCTATGCGCATTTTATTCCGTTGTATGCAATATGGTGCTAAAAGGGTTAAATGCAAACTCATTATCCTTCCCTTTTTATTTTATATTTCTTTTAATAGTCTCCTTTTCAGGTATCTATTGACTCTTTGTGCAAATGTCATACCAAAAGAGAGAAGTTTAATATTCGTAAGATAATATATCAAATTGATCATGATTTTCAATTAAACGGTCAGAGTTTATTTAAAGAAAAGAAAAAAGAAGAGCAAATTAAAGATAATTATTTTTAAATCAATTCAAAATGTTATTTAGTAAATAAAATAACACGACCGATTTTTATTGTTACTCATATATATATAGGCTTTTATTTATTGTATGTTGTGTAAAAATAAGTTTGGTGTGTGTTAATAAATTACATATATTAATGATGATTACTTTAATTGTATGCGAAACTTATAATTCACATTGGCCAAGATAACGAGAGGATTTTATAAATAAATAATAAGGCGAATGGTAGATAAACGGATATTAGAATTTGTCCAGGATTACATTAATTTTCTATTATAATTCAATATAATCTTTTTACATATCAATAATTTCCAATCTTTTTACATATCAATAATTTCAAATCTTTTTTGCACAACAAACAAACAAACAAACGAAGAAATAAAGAAAAATTAATTCAATAAGCAAATGCACCAAACGGAACAAATATTGTAATAAAATAAAAATATGTAAACTATTATGAATGTAAGGATCCAATTGTAATATTAATTGATTTTTTGATTACTGTCAGAAAAATTGAATGATAGCTATAAACTGTTGTCGAGTTAAATGAAACTAACAAAAAGAGAAACAATAAGATATTGTCTAAATTTTTCTATTATTTAGTTCTTTGTACACACGTGTGTAATATAATCTAATGTGTCAAATAATGCTGTAGATCAGAATAACAATTTGCATTTTTTTTTTTGTATCTATAGTATATAAAAATATTCAGTATAATAATATTTTCATTACGATTCGGCATGCATGAAGTGCATTATAAATAATTGGTTGTTTATCCTTAATGAAATAAATAAAAAAAAAATTATAGAAAATACAAGAATGTACGCGTGCTATTAGTAACGCGTGTATGAGTGTGAGAGAGTTAAATAATAAATAATATTTTTATCCCTTTTGTGGATAAATTTAATTTCGAGATTATGGAAATATATCTCTTTTAATAATATATCTGTATACAGGTTGATGATACCTGAACTTTCCAATTAGCAATGATCGAACAATGTTATGCCTTGTAATATATGTGACGATTATGAACCAAATTATATTTTTAATTATGAACAAATGAAAGATATGAACATGAGAAATGAACTTTTTCGGTCAAAAAACAGATAGTTACTTATATGAAATTTTATCAATCATTAAGAGTGTGATGCTTTTCTTATTTTTTGTGTTGCTGTGTTGAAATCATCATTAATCACTGTTATTGTTTTATTAAATACAAATAAAATTTGTTTCTTGTATCTGAATATATATATGTATATGTATAAATATATGTATACATAGATATATATGTAGGTATAAAAATAACAAATTATGTACATTTTATAAAGCGATTCTTTATATGGAAAGAAAAAAAAAACGTAGCTTTGTTTTCAGATAATTAAAAGTACAACGTGTTGTACATATCTTTATTGCATGTTAATTTTTACATTACATTAAAATGAATTATTATTAATATTAGATAAGAAATATGTGTATAGGTGTCCAGGATATACGTAATATATTTATAAGAAAAAAAGATTGGAAAATTTGGAAAGTATTAAGCGTACGATACAATCAATGGATTAACATTTTTTATAATCTAAAATCATTGTATATTAGTAAAAAAAATTGAGATATATTATTTTGGCAGATTAACAATTTAACTAACACAGTGGTCATTGGTGATTGAGCGTTTGAATTACTTACAATTGTAAAAGTTGAATGAAAATTTACAGTTGGTGCATTTTGAACATTACCGCTAATTAGAATATACTTTGAAATAAAAGGTGCCCTCATTGAACAATGAAATACTTTTATTGAAACATTGAAAATAAAAGATTAATTAATACTATTTTACGGTTTTGAGCGAAACATGTGATTGCCAAATCAACAAAGTGTTAAGCGTCACGTGGACACTGAACTTATCGTTGTAAGGTTAGGTTATTTCGATCTAATTCGAAATTTTGGTTCGAGTGTTGGTAGCACTGGTTGAAAATTTAGTAAATTGATCGTTTGGTACGGTGTATTTTTCTCTTCTTACTATTATTAATTACGACTGTTGTAATTAGTAATATTACATGCAAAATATGGTTTATTTACATTTCACGTCTAATTTAACTGATGAAGAGTTGATGTTGCAGATGAAATACGGTAAATTGAAGAGAAAGGTATGTTTAAAAAGGATTTATTCAACAGTATTGAAAATTTAGGTTAGATTTACATTGAAGAATGGTTGTACACTTTTACAATTTTTAAACATATACGGTCTCTATTTTCGTATGAATATTGTTTTTGTATTTATTGTATAGTCGTGTGAAGTAATCGGTGTATTTATTTATTTTCATTTGGTTTATTTACCGTAAGTCAGTAAGGCTACCGTATAATTCTTGTTCAATATCTTTTGAGAACTTTTCCCAATGTTCTTCTTTTATTGCTTTTATTTTTGAGTTGACTCAAATTATTTTATAAAAATGATGTTATATGAAATTAATAACAATTACAATTTTCTTATATACAAAATTATTCCATATTTTGAGATTATTCTGTATAGAAATTGTTTATGTGATCATTAATATTAGTTGTTTATTTAAATAGAAAAAAGCATTACAAGATTTGAAAGCTCCCAAACAAGAAACGGAACGCGTACCACAAGCACTTAAACGTCCATCAGAAGCAAGAGATGCTCGAGAAGTTGCGAAGAAACTTATCAAATCAGGCGTCATTACAGCACCAAAGACACCTAAGAGACCAGAACAATCATTTAAAAGACCACGTGGATTGGAAAGAAAACTAAATAGTACAGAAAAGACAATTAGTTCTTATCAACCATTTTCTGCTGCTCAATCAGAAGAAGAAGAAAGTGAAACTGTAAGATCGAGAGTTAAAGATCTATACGATTGTTTTGTCAGTGCTCAAGATACAGAAAATAGAAGCACGGTTGATAAGCAAGCGCAAATAAAACAAGAATTGAAATCCAGAGCTGGTAACACAATTTTTGTTTGCGGTTACAAAATATCTGAAGACTTTTTGAAGAAACATTTCCAAACATTTGGCAATGTCATTAACATATCTATGGAGGCAGAAAAAAAGTAAATATTAGGATCATAATAATTAATTTATTATTTAAAAATATTTTTATGATATATTTAAACGTTAGAAGCATATTAATACTTTATTCATATTGAAAAACGAATAGAGTAATCTTTTATTGTATTGTTTTAGTAAAGGATTTGTGACTTTTGACAAACCTGAGGCTGCTGAGAGAGCAATCAGCGAGATGGATGGAAGCATGGTTTCTTCTATTCAGTTAAAAGTTTCTTTGGCTAGAAGACAACCTGTAATAGAGCAGATGAACGATGCTTCTTCCAGTTCAATGTGGACCCCGATTGCAGCTAATTATTCCTTAAAGAGCGTGCATAAAGATAGGCGTGACTTGAAAGTTTATGATGAAGATATTTTTCAGTAATACGAAATACATTGGTTTAATTTTTGTCTATCCTTTCACGTCTATAGTCTGTTTATATGAGGTTCTATTTATATATTACATTTGCCTATTTGAATATTTATGTTTTCAAAATTGTTACAATTTTAAATTTAAACTGTGGTATTGTTTACCGTGAATGAGAATTTTATCAAATAGAAGATCATGGTCTGTAGGCTACAAAAATTATGCCTAAATCAGTTACATATAGGAAATAATATAAGACTAATGAGTAGATAAATAATAATTACTGTTGTTTATAGTAATTTAAAAGCTACTGTGTATATATTTTATAAAAATATTTTGTAAAAAATATGTATAATATATGTAATTTGTATCGAATTGTAAGATAAAGAGAGAGAGAAAGAGAGAATAAAGATAAAAAAACTCTGAAACATTATCTTGCACAATTATTTTTAATATTTTATATATTTCTAAGGGGATAATTACAAATATCGAAGAAGATCAATAGATCTCTTTAATATTGCGGGTAAATTTAATAAATAAGCTATATTAATTTAAATTCAATAGGTAATATAATTGATGTTGAATCATCGTTGTTTTCGTCATAGTAATAATAATATATATATATCATTATTAATATATAAAATAAACTTAATTGTACAAAGATATATATATATATATATATATATATATATATATTTATATAGAATAGATCGAATCAGATTTTTATTGTGCAATTGTGCGTAGAGTTACAAACACGTTAGTTTGCAAAGAGGACGAATTATGAAAAGATTATTACCATAATGGGATAGTAGTTGTAAAGTCATTCACATTATTGCGGAGGATTAAAATAATCCCAATGATGGTAATGCATTATTGTTCGAGAATTACTGAAATATACTATCAATAATATCGCGATCACAAGTAATAAGGCACACAGTGCCAATTCAAGTTCACGAATCTTTCCTGGCGCGTCTTCGGCACCAACTCTGGATATCAAATAAGATGCGAAATCTCTAATAAGTTTAGCTCCAACTATACGTATTGCTCGAACAAGTTGTCGCGACGATTCGCGAATGCTTAATTCGGGTTGAACCACCCTAGTGGACGGGGATCTGACCAAGGATAAAAATTCCTCTGGAATTTGTGATGTTGGAAAAGCTATGAAGTGTGTAACACCGTTCGATAAATTGGACGTGATCGGTGATTGCGAACTTTCTCTTGGAGCTTCCTGATTATCAGATATTTCTGCTTCTTCGGAATAAGATATAACAGCGTGCTGTGCTTGAGTTACGTTAGAAACGTTATAAGGTGTGCTGGTGTCAGGTGTATCTGGAGTTACTGAAATAACAGGTGGCAATGATCGAATTGGAGAAGCCGTTTGACGTACTGGCCGAGTTCGTTCCGTTGTTGGCGAGGACGAACGTGATCTACATTTTCGACTAATCCCGCTTATTTCTTCTTCTTCTTCTTCTTTTTCTTTACTTTGAATTTGTTTATCTTGGAAATCACCCACGTTTATTTCTGGCCTACGTTCCGACATTAAATCAAACTCTGCCGTTAAACTCGATTTTGAATCGGAATGACGAATCTCCGCCGATAGTTTCCCATCGAACATTTCTGAACGTTTCATTGACATAGGATCAGCAGTATCTAACGTATCCTCGTCTTGCATACTTTCGACGAATGATAACGTATGCGACACGGATTCTATCCCCGTACTTTCGATTTTTATTTTATTTTTATCATCATCCAAACTAGATTTAATCGATTGATCCGAAATTGAAACCTTTTCATCATCACAACTTTTTATTTCTTTTTGACTCACATCTTTCTTAGCGCTGTCTTTTAATTTAGACTCTGTACCACTTTCTCGATCGAGCAAACGTCTTTCTTCTCGCGCTTGTGAGTTTGCCACACTTTCCAAATGACTTCTGATAGCTATCAATTCTTTGATAATCGATGGAGATAAAGAATCCTCTTCTGGTTGTTTGAAATTTTTCAACTCGCTAGCAGATATCACTATTGCATCTATCTCGGAAGCAAGTAACTTACTTGTTTCTAATTGAGACACGCTAAGTCGATCAACTTTGAGATCACCGACTTCCAAACTGCCTATTCTAAGTGTTTCATCCGTCATTAAGGCAGATCTTATGATAGATTGTAAATGAGATTGATCAGTTGCAATTGTATCACGAATCGTAGGTGGTGGTTCAGCAGAAAATTGTGTTCGAGTTGGTGATCGCCTTTCTTGAAATTTTTCATCGTAATCAACTAACGGGGAAGGTTCTCTGGATGATCTCGGCGTATCAACGTGCCGATATTTATCATCGTCGTTACGTAAAAATTCGGTGCTCGGTAATGTTGGAAAATGGCTAGGACTTGGTATACGTTCGGTAGATACCATCACTTGTGAACCCGATAACGATGGTGTTACGATCAATTTAGCTTGGGTTATTTCTTCTTCTATGATCATGTCATCCGGAAGAGGATCTGTTTGAGTAGCAGTAGTTGCTTCATTTATGATTTCTGATAATGATTCATCGTAACGATCTTGACTGTGTTCTTTTCGTACTCTCGGTGGTCTCGGTGGTGCTGGTAATGGTCGTCCTTGAATTTTACTGAGAACTCTATCGTCTCGTAATTCTTTGCGATCCTCCGAATCTATTTCGATGTATGGCATAGATTCTGATTGTTGTTGGACTCTTTCTTCTATCGATAAATCGTCTCTCAGTTTGGTAGACGAAGTAAGCGTACTGTAAGTACGCTGTGGTCTTTTCGGAGGACTCGGTCTCGGGGTAGTAGCAAATTTTTCACGAATCTTTCGTCTACGCGGTGGTGGTGGTCTTGGTGGTTTATCACGTTTGTCGACTAACGCATATCCCGATAAATCTCTCATAGAATCAAGAACATTATCATCTTGTGGTATATCTTCTTGAACGTAATCAACCTCTGGCAAAGATTCGGCACCGTGAGATGTACG
The DNA here is from genome assembly GCA_023678845.1 of Mischocyttarus mexicanus. Classification (NCBI taxonomy): domain Eukaryota; kingdom Metazoa; phylum Arthropoda; class Insecta; order Hymenoptera; family Vespidae; genus Mischocyttarus; species Mischocyttarus mexicanus. The sequence goes on along the minus strand of JACGTP010000003.1, from coordinate 3,435,537 downwards.
ATCGTCATCCTGAGCTAACGATATAGTCCTCGACCTCGAACGTCTTTTTGGTGGAACGGGAATCGGCGTATCTGCATGTTGATTTTTTCCTAATATTTTATCATCTTGCGCGTTAAGAATGATATTACTAATCTCTTGAGATAGTATCGGTTCTATCATTCGAGACGTGGACAATAAACTTTCTTCCCATTTGTCGTTACGACCATTGCACATAGTCGTAGGAAAGATTTCTTCATTCCTACCATTAGGAATCTTGAACCCACGAGCTCGTTTTCGTCTAGTTGGTACGACAGGTGGTAGTTGACGTGACACATCACCATTTTCAACGATATTTCTTGAGATATCGGACTCTATTGGTAATTGAGATTGACTGCGTAGGGACGATCTAGATTTTCTTCGCGCCGGTTTAACTATAACAATGTCATCCAATGGTTCGTTAGTTGGTTTAGTTAATTCACGAGGATCAAATTCGGCTTGATAAACAACACGATGTCTCGAACTACTGTCGGAACGTTCCTCGTAATAAAGATCATCTGAAATATCATCGCTAGCTCGTTTAACCATTCTTTCTCTTTTTGCTCTAGCTGGTGGTACAACAACGTCGTAAGATTCTACGGAATCTTCTTTTCTTTTACGTAACGATCTTCTTGCTGGTCTTTTTGGAGGAACACTTGGCATGATTACGTCATCGGCCAAAGCGTTAACAGGTTGAAAGTACTTATCGAATACGACTTCTTCATTGTCACGCGGATAATATTCCTCAGAACCAGAAATGTCTTCGACGATACCACGACGACGACGATCGCAGGAGCTACCGCTGGATTGTTGTTGTTCTCTATCAGAGTGTGCCGAGGAAAGATCTCGGTCTTCCAATTCCTCTAATTCCTCTTCCAATTCTTCCTCATCGTAACCCTCTTCCTCTATTTCTATTCCTTCCTCTTCTACTTCCTTATCTTTTTTCATCTTTTCTTTCGATGGTAGTTGAATTTGTTCAAACTGTCTTGGATCCACAGCAGCGAAAGAGGAATCAACTTCAAAAGGGGCTGTTTTTGGGTCAGCCAATGATCTTGCACGTCGTACCGGCTTAAAAATCTCATCTCCGATTACTGCTTCTTCATCGGATGGTCTCCAATCAGACTTTCTGGGTTCTTCAGCTTCTCTTCTTTTTTCTTTTTCACTGATTTCTTTCCCTTCCGAGATCTCAACTGAATCCGGATCGTAATCCATGTACTGCATCTCTTCCTCCTCCTCCTCCTCCCTTTCTTCCTCCCTTTCCTCCTCTTCTTCCTCCTCCTCCTCCTCCTCCTCCATAGTTTCACCAGGTTTCCGAGGTTTATCTTTTTTCTGAGATTTTTCCCAAGATATACGAGCAGCCAATGTGTCCTTTTCTTCCAACATAAGTGACCGTCGTGGTTCTTCTAACGAAGGATGACGCCATGGACGCATCCTTTCAGCAGCACTAACATTTTCATCTTGGTCAAGCTCGTCGAAAGTTGGCTCACCGAATCTAAGAGCCCAACTAGCCGTTGTAGATGGATAAGATTTTCTAACACGAGGAAAGGTTGCACTATCTTGGGATTGTGCTCGTGAATCTTTCGGCGATGACGTTGCTGCGTAATCGTCCTCCTCGCGTGTTTTTGATTTTTTCTTATCGAATATACGAGGATATGTTGAAAAATCGAAAATATTCGGACGGGAGCCACCGATAGTTGAATCCGTCGAACGTTGTTCCTTCAACGAACTCTTTTTCGTTCGTTTTAACGCGCTCGGTAAACTAATGTTAGGACGTTTCATATTGAATTTAGCTTTCTCCGGTAAACGGAATTTCGGTCTATCCGGTAAACGAAGTTTTGATCTATCTGGAAAATTAAACTTTGGTCTATCTGGTAAACTGAAACGTGGACGTTCGGAAAATGATGATCTTATCCTATCCATCCTGCTGGGCCTCTTTTTCTCTGTTCTAGATTTATCCGATTTTCCGCTACTGGTAGATCTTGTTTTTTCAGACTTTGGTCCTTTTGTGAATGAAAAATTTGGTCGTTGTATACCACGTAACCGTGAGCCTAATTTACCCGCCTGAGTCTTCAAACGTTGAGGTAAAGTTCTTGAATCGCGGCGTAGGGGTAACTCCTCCAACGCCGATGAGTCCATCTAAAAAAAAAAATATATATGAAGTTCTTTTGCAAACGTGGAGGAAAAATAACGTAGGTGGTAGTGTTTTACCAAGAAGGATCTGCCAAAGTTTGAAAATATATTCACCGAGTCATTTGAAACGTTAAAAGTCGCATTAACTTACGATATCGTACATTAACGTCAAATAGTCGTGGGTTTGACATTTGGAACAGTTACGAAATAAATCATCGCGTTCATTCGGTTATATTTGTACGTGCGTGTATGTTCTTTTTTAATAAAAAAAAAAATCGTATTTTTTCTAATGTCTTAATATAAATCTCGTCATCTATATACATATATAATAGAAACGACATCAGATAAATGGATTAGTTTGGCATATTCCTCTGATAATCTGTCCTCAAACAACCAATAATATTCTCAAATGATTATTCGTACAAACGATAAAAGTTCAGAAGATTTTTTTCGTTAAACGAAGATCAGTTTAAAAATAATATTGCATAATATATCGACCTACATGATACGGATTGTTCGTCTAAAAATAATCATTAGCAAGATGGTGGAACTATGTGGGAACAGAGAGGAAAGAGAGATGAAGAAAATATAAAGATGACCACCTGACTGGGGTTGACTTCGCCGTCGGTCCTAGACTCGGCGCCAGGAGTTGTCGGAGCAGCAGCAGTGGTTGGCGTAGGGACAACAGGGCTAGGGCTACTCAAGTATCGTTCTTCTAATCGTTCTTGAAGTTGTTGCGGACTGTCTTGTTCCTCGGACGTATCACCGATAGTTTCACCAAGTTCCTGTCCTTCCATAGCGACATCTTCGATTCTACCGTCCAAGGGTAGAATGACATCACCGCCTAGGATCAATCTAGATGGTAAAAGGCCTCTTTCGTCGATGCTGTCGTCGCTGTCAGCGACGGGCACCACGTCGGTGTCGATGATCTGTACGACTGGTGCCGCAACTGGATGTGGTAGTGTTGGTACAGCGATTGGTTCATATTCATGCTCGCTGTTTATAAGAACATTCAATTACATATATTAGATTTTTGTTTGATCAGGTAGATATGCATGTTATTATTGATCATTAAACGGATACTATAATCGAATGAAATCTTACCGATCAGGTTGACCATTTTTCTGTAGATCATCGGCAACAAATCTTATACCCCTTTTTTTCTTCGGCATCGTTTATATATATACCCCACTTATTGTTAGATCGATCGTTCGATTATTATCGTCAGTGGCCGATATCCGCGTGGTCGCGTCTCTCGTAAAGGGGTCCCACCACCGCGTGCCTAGATCGTGCTTAGATCGCGCCTAGATCGCGCTACGAGTCTACGAGCGCGTAGACAAATGACTGGACCGGCTCGTAGAGTGGAACCGGGAGCTGATCGTGGGATTCTATCTATAGCCAGCTGGGCGAACCTTAAATAGCCGCGAGAATTTGCAACGTTCTCGAATGCCGTAACCTATACCACCAAGAAACACGAACGACGACCGCTAGGAGGAATCTCGTTGAGAGTTGATTTCGTTTGTTAGTGGTGGGTAGGGTGATGATGGTAGTGGATGTGTAGGGAAAGGGATAATATAAGAAAAATGAGCTATTTCGGATGACTAACCTGCATGGGATCCTAGGAGATGATTCTTGCATTCCTGTCCTAGAAGATGGTCTGCCAATACGTGCTTGACGTTCCGGTAATAGGGAATCACTTTGATAGAATTGACACCCACAACGAACCTCGCGTCCGAGGCTGGACGTCGATGACGCTCGCGAGGTGCGTCCTCTCAGTTGTTCTCCCTGCATCCCTCCCTACCCCTCCACCTCGCGAGAGCCGTCGACGTCGCAAACGTCAACGCCGAAAACCAATGAGCCTATTCCAGTATTTTTTCCCTTCTATCTCTCTTTCTCTCTCTCTCTTTTTCCCTCTCTCTCTCTTTCCTCCCGTTTCACCTTCTCGCTTCTCTGGGCAACCCCAGAGACGAAAAGAAACGGTAGAAACTCAACACTTCTCGTGGTTGTTTCGTTTATTCCGGATTCTAAAACCTTTTCCTATTCTCTTTTCCCCTCTCCTGCAGCTTCCGAAGAATTTTGAGGTCGGTGTTTCGAGGGCGCGCTCACTGCATCACCGCCATCACCTTCACAACCACCACCCACTACCATTCACCACCACTACCATCACCACTACGATCTTCACCCTCTTCTCTGGAAGAGAGGAGAAAAGAGAGAAAGATGAAGAGAGAGAGAAAGAGAGAGATGAGAAATGCCAGTGCAAGAGCAGCAGTCTGCTGCAACGCCAACTTGATGACTCCTCTGTACTCTCTCGAGTATCCACTACATGAAGACACGCAATCGCGAAATCAAAGAGAAAGAGAGAGAAAGAGAGAGAGAGAGGACACATTGAATTATTTATAGAAATTTTCTATAACTACATCAAACGCAAAAGATCTTTACTTTTTAAATATAATAGTACACGCGCTTATTACCTGTTAGTATTTTTGCATAGCCACCACTTGACGATAATACTATGCTTAACTATTTCTATTTCTTATTTTTTATTTCACTTTTTCTCTCCTGTTTTTACCTCTTTTTCTAAAAACCGATACAAATTATCATGGTTTATATTATTATCTCTCTCTTGTCAAGATGCAGTAATCGTTTATATAAGATGCTACGTGTAATCACTTTCCCGCGTAAATTCAAATGTTAGATTAAGTATATATATAAACTGTATATATAATATTGTATTAGTATGATTCCCCCATCGAGTGTCAAGTTGTTGTTCTAATTGATCTCGTTATTGTTTAATATTAAGGTAAACAACACAATATCGGAACGATTTGACACTTATTATTAGGATCTTATATTTAATCCTGTAAATTTCAAAAATCTTTCTTTATATATTTGATACTTTAATATTTTATTTATAAAAAAATACGTAAATGTGAACCCTTTTTTTGGCAATAATTATTATTGCCTCAATTCATTAATTATCATTGATTTTTTAATTAGCTTACGATAAGCATAATCTTTACATTGAAATAAACTCATTTTATTTACTGTTCCGATATTGGGTTAACTATATTCTGGTATTTATTGGATCTAGGTTTTTAAGTGTTTCGATACTGGGTCTTTTAGAATGACTTGAAAAATATTTTCTTAATATTTTAAATTTAAAATAAAATTAAATGATATGATATTATCATGAACAGCTAAATGTCTATTTCATACAGTAGATTAATTTTTTTTTCTTATATTAACTACTTAAGTATTTAAAAAATAAGAAAAATCAGTTATATACCCTTCGTTGTTCCGGTATTGGATTTTTTACCTTATTTGAAATATTTCAAATGGTCTTCTTTCTATCAACGTTGCTTACCATTTACATCCATTGACTTTTCGAACAATGAAGAAGAAGAAGAAGAATTCTAATTGGAACAAACAAAGTTTGTCATACCGAGAAGTGTTCTAGCACTCTAGCTAATGCTTTCTATATAGAAACTAAAAATAGTCATTCGTAACGGCTAACATCTGGGTATGGCATCGTCGTTGTCGAACTTTGATATTCGTTGTTGTTTTCTGTTGTATTTTGTTACTATTAAACAAATTTATCATCCCATATTATATCGTATATTATTATTATTATTATTATTATGATTATTATTATTTTTAAATGGGGAAATATTATATGACTTAATCAGCAACAGGTTAAAGTATTTTTTAAAAGGAAAGAATGAACTATTTCATATTAACGATTCGACCAGGAGTAACAGTAATACTCGATCAGTTAATTCGAGTCAATAAATGTTATGCTTCGTATATAGCTTGCTCTACTTTTTGTATATAAATAACCACAGTTGGATACGCACTCGCGAATCTTTGGCTGATCCTAAGAAAACATTTATTTTTATTATTATTATTATTATTATTATTATTATTATTAAAAAAGATTAGAGCTTTTTGTTTATTTTTTTCTCATTTTTGTTAATAAGAAATATTTAATATTAACAAATGAATGAGGATTTGTTAAAGAAGAAGGGGTGGAGGTCTATGGTGTTACATATTGTTGTTTTACTTTTCGACACCCACTATAAACCAAAAAAAAAACAGGTTCGAAAATTAATCAAGTATGCGTGTAGTTATAACTTATCAAACGAGCCTCACTAATTTCTTAAGCGTTTCATGTTTAGTCAAATTGTACGCTTACTCGACAAACTTTCAAACCTTATTTTTCTCCATGACCAAATTCATATATTATATTAAGAACAAATTGTCTCATATATTTTAGAATAATTTTTTTATGTAGAATTATTTCCCGTTCGTTTGTACCATCAGTTAGAAAGAGTATCCTGCGTATTATTAGAGTCTTATAATCTGAGTTATGATGATTTGACTCAAGAATACAAGAATAATCGTTTATTTTTAATAGGAAGATTATTCGTTTTCGTTAATATGCAATAATAATAATAATAATAATAAAGAAATGAATTTCTCGTCGAGGGAGAATAAAAGAAAAGTTCTTCAAGGCGTAGTAATGTGGAGTACGTAATGCGTAATACACGATTACTGCCAAGACGCGTTTTAATGAGGTCTCAATGTAACGATTTTATTGTTGTAATTGTAATTACAGTAATCGTAATCGTAATCGTAATCGTAATCGCATTGGTAAGTTGACGGTAAGAACGACGTCGCGGTGTCGTCGGCCGTTGGGCAAGGAAAATGCCTGGGTCAGGCGAGTTCGTGGCCGTCCGGAAAATGTTCGCGAGCATCGAGGCAAGTGGCCAACTCGAATACCAGGTGTCTGAGAGTACGATTATCAAGAATTTCAGCGTCCGGTAAAGCCGGATAACAGCGAGGTCTTTGTTGACGTCCTCTGAACGAACGATGGAGATGAAGTACCACGTCGCAGAAAACGTAACGTACCAGTAGTAATCGCAGGAAATCGTCACCGAAGAACTGCAGCACGCTGGTTTCTAAGATATTATTAATTATATAAGTATAATAAGTATCATAAATGGTACTACAAGTATATTGTTTGAGTTAGGATAAGTGATGGTTGGATAGAATGCAACATTCTGCTTTTACTAGTATTTCTTACAAAGGTGATTATAATTAAAAAGAAGAAGAAGAAGAAGAAGAAGAAGAAGAAGAGATAAGAATAATAAGAATTTGAAAGATGAAAGATGAAAATACCATACCACATCGGGAGTTCGTTACGAGCAAGCTGGCCTCGTTGAGGAATCGCTCGATGTAACGCTGGCAACGCTCCCAATGATACATATCGAGGCTCCCGACGTTGCATATAAGGCAAAAGGCGGCAAGAGGGGCATGAAGAAAGAGGGTGAACAGACTACCGCTGTGCCGTACGTCGCGCAATGTCGACGGCGTGTCCTGGGGCGACATCAGGACCATCAAAGGCTGCCCGAAATAACGGGGTATCTGTTGGAACACAAAGCTGTTGTCCGAATCGACTACGACGAATAGCGGCTTCCTGGTGAACGGGTAGAGGTCACCGGGATAAAGGCAGTGCGGCTCTTTACCACCCGTCGGCCTCTTTCCGTGTTCGACTTCCCGCTTGCTGCACGTCGACACGCCACCTAGGTCGTACCCCACTGTAACAGATTGTAATTTTGATCAACATCGTGCTATTCTGTTTTCAAGTATCGTCGATCGTTCAAACAACAGCAACAACACCACCAACAACACCACCTACCACAACAACAATAACAACAACAAGAACAACAAAAACAACAAGAACAAGAACAACAACAAGAACAACAACAACAACAATAACAACAATCATACCAACAACAAGAACAAGAACAACAACAAAAACAACAACAAGAACAACACAACGATGACGACGACGAAGACGACGACGATGACGATGACGATGACGATGATCTAACAAATCTTCAAATTTCCTCTAATTATACAAGATTTAGAAAATAATGGTAATTCTCGTTATGCAGAAACATACATTTCCTAAATACTTCGATATCGATTGACTCCTACCTACGAATTCCCTATTATCAATACATGGAAATCTTTCATCGCCCCCGTATGACCCTGACACAAATACCTTATTCTACTTTCGCTCAGTACAGACCTTTTTTTTTTCTTTCACGTTCCCAAACTATGAAGCACTCTGTTAGCTAAGCCCAGTCGCTTTTGCTCGGAGCCAAAGAAGTATTTCGTTTTTGTTGCAGACAGACAGACAGACAGACAGACGGACGGACAGACAGAGGGATGGACGGGGACTGGTCTTTTTAATTTTTCACCACCGAGAGAGCTTTTTCTCCGACCAAAGTCAACACCTTTAGTGTTTCAGAGAAAGGGAGGAGGGTGTATAGCATTTTATATTTGATATATTCTACCCCAGCAGCCAGCATCGGTTAAAGAAAATAAAAGAACTGAACTCTATATATATATTTAGGAAAAGATCCTATTCGAGCTAGCTAGCTAGGTAGGTAGTTTGGTAAAAAAAGAAAATAATCGTGGATCTTTCCGATGGCGAGGTCAGGGCTTATTAGGAAACCATCTAAATGACCTGGATTTGTTATTTCGTTAATCCAGCATACGAGAACGATAAGAGGTCACGGTCGCACGTGCAGCATGCATGCATGTAGATCTCTCGTGAAGTAGTCTTGAGTCCTTGAAGTAGTTGTCTTCTTCCGATTCTGTATGATACTTTCGCGACGAATATACGCTAATTAAAGGCGGAGTGTATACTGTATATTCTATATGTGTGTGTGTGCATGTCCCCGCTCGTCAGCGCGATCGAGAAACGACAGTATAATGAGTTCCCTAGTGTACTAACCAAAGTATGAGGGTGTTTGGCAGGGTTGTCGGAAAATTGGCTGGTTATTAAGAACACGATCCCTACTTTTCCAAGTGTCTGCTACATTTAGAGAACAACAGAGAAAGAGAGAGAGAGAGAGATGATAGCAAAGTGACAAAGCGAGTTGGCTCGATTTTATCATTTCTCATCTCATCCTTTTTCTTCTCACTCGATGGGAAACGTTGGCCAAATGGCGCCAACGTTCTAACGATATGGTTGCGAAACTTTTTGGAATGAAGAAAGGGTGCGATAAACGTGTTCTATGATCCGATTGACACGTTTTAAGCAGATTTGTGAGGAGGTTGATACAAGCATCGCGACGTGATTTAACCAAGGGATTAAGTATAAAAAGGAAATAATGTAAAAAAATAAAAGACTCACTTTCTTCGGGGTGTTTGACGGTCGAAAAGCAGCCGTCGGCCGATAGATAGAGCAATAACGCTCCATTAGCGGGTAACTCCTTGAAACCACTCGCTAGGAACACCTGTACCTGGCTGTAGGTCGGCTTGTATAGCAGGTACTTATGCGGATTATCGCGCCTAGGGGCGCCGTTTTCCGCCCCGGGATAAGGTCCCGGTCTAAAAGGCATCCTACCAGCCGGCGAAGCATCGTGAAGATGATTTGGATCGTCCCTTGGCTCTCTTTCGAGGGTCTGCAACATCCTGAACATGTCCATAGATAATTCACTGAACTTCACCTGGTCGGCGCAGTTACCGACAATGAGGATCTCCTGTAAGGATAGGCACATGGGTGGCGAACGTTCGACAGGTGGCGAGGTCTGTGGCCGAAGCCTATGACTCAATACGACCGGATCCGAGTCAGAGTGTAGGACAACAGCAGACTCCGCTTTAACGAATGCTTTTATTTCATCTAGCACGAGGTTCCATTCTAGTTGATCGTCCGGTTCATAGGTACTCGTGTAATCAGCTATTTGAGCATCCAGTTCTTGGACCAATTCACGTACCAGTTTCATACGATTTAATAGTAGACAGACTACGATGAAACGTGCGTAATACCTAAGTTTCTTAACCATTAGATCGCTCCTGTCCTCTTTAGCGGCACGACTGTAATATGCGCGACCCCTTATCGCCGCGTAAAACGAATAGGCCTCGTGAAGATAACTTGTTTCGCTTGTACGCAAATAATAATGGTAATAGAGCTGACCGATCTTGCTAGCGATCTCACCGATTTGCCATCTCTTCAATCCGTACTTCGTGTCCAGTATCGTCCTGGAAACAAATCATCAAATCTTTATTAAATACTATACCATTAATCTTGATTAAACCAACTAATATCTATTTTAAACACGTCGTCTATTCTAGTTTCGTTCTTTTTCTCTCTTTCTGTTTATCGATCGCGACGCGATCTTCGCGAATACCTTCGATTGTGTCGGAATATAATATTAGAAATATTAAAGGATCGTTTATTCACGAATCAACTAGGACGTAGACAAAAAGAAAAGTTAAATTAAAATTAAGCGGAGAGAGGTTTAATGATAAAAAAGAAATGTTTCCGCTAAAAGGGAAACAGCTGCCAATGTTGATCCACGAGTATTTGTATTCACATGGCGCATTGTTTTATCATATTTTCCTCAATTATTCTAGGAAAATAGAATCTTTGATTCTAAGATACTACGAATGAGAAATTAGTCGCAATTTTAGATAATTAATTGAAAGTAAAAATGGGGTATTAATAAAAAGCAAAGATTGATAAAAGATCGATCACGTGGCATATGGTATAACTATATGAGAGTTAATATATAAGGGATACACTTTAAAATACACTATTGGATTGATTAATGAAAACGGATAAACGCGTTTGATGGGGTACACGTAAGCAACACGTTTCAATTTCTAAGAAACAATTAAACGACGTTAGTTTGCGTAGGCGTTGAAGCGATTAAAAAGATGAAGGGAAAGTAGAAAGAATACACTACATGCACATATATACACCCACACGCGTAATAAAAAGATAGAAAAAGAGAGAAAGAAGAGTACCCTCGTGGCGCAGAGATATAATCGATCGAATGCAGAAAGTTACTTCTTTTCCTTTTTTTTTTTTTTCTTTTTCTCGCAGGTGAAGAATGATCGAATATATAATTAAAAAGAAGATAATGAAATACATATAAAAAAAATTGATGATAATTTTGATTCACCTGTGTTGTTGCTGGAATTTCCATAGCTTAGTGTAGATGTCGAAGGTGCGCCCAAAGTATCCTTGCCACTGCTTATGTCCGTATTGTGGCAAATCACGTAGCCCGTTGAACAGTTGCTTACTTTTTTCTAGCAAATGACAAAATTCAAGGACGACTTTGCGCTCGTGGTCGTCCATACCAGCCATCATGACCATCTTTTCGGCAATAGATCCCGGTCAACTGGCTTGGACAGCAGAACCCCCCGTTTTCTTGTTCTTTTTTTGTCTCTTCCACGGTCGCGGTGACCCGCGTGATGATGGCGCCTGCCGATTCCGCCACCCTTTTACACGACGGCTGGCTGGCTGGCTGGCTGGCTGGTTACGCGCTAAGACCAATCAATACTATGACCACCCCGCATCAGAGGGCGCGCATCTTATGTGAGTTGCCACCAGCGACACCACTCACCCACCCCATTCACCACCAACGATGCCATCTATGGACACCCCTAATGTTGTAGTTCAAACCCCCGTTTTATTATACTCTTTACTCGACTGATAAAAACCTTTACACGATCCGACTGTTGGTTTTCATCTATTTCTTGAAAAACCAACGAATTTTCGGACCAACGATTTTTACATTGTTCTTAGATGGTACACTGAGTATTCTCTACAAATAAATTTTATTTTATCTTCTAGAAGCGGCTTTTATAAATTATTTTTCAAGGATTACTATATCGAGGTTTGATTAAACATCAAATTATTAATAAATCTGATATTGTTAATAATATAACAAAATATACAATAATACAAATCTTAGATGATATACTGGTAAGAGTTCCTTGAGAGATTTATATGAAGAAATGAAATAAAAATGAATTATTAGAAATAGAAATCATCTGGTAATAAATAGGTCACTAGTAAGAAAAGTAGGTCAGCTGTACAATTTTGAAACATAATATAGTAAAATAATCAATATATAATATTCAATGTATTAAAAGAAAGATAGTAGAAGAAGGTGTAGGTAAAAAAACGTGGAAAGAAGTATCGGTTATGTTTCGGTTATTCTAGGAAATTCGGCATAGAAAAACATTGACATTTCGTTTATATTCACCTGTCTCTCATTCCTTGGCCTATGTATAAAACCTAATGTATCATTTCTATTCTATGAAAAATTGCGTTAGTTAAAGTATGTAATTTATTTCGCGTCGTGTATACGTTGCACCCACACATCCAGCTCCTTTTTGTATCCAGCCTTATTTAAGTGCTTCCAAACGGTTTTTCGTGCAATGTTTAAATCGTGTGCATTCGAAACAGTGCTTATATGACAGTCGGACTCGACGATTTCCGTTACTTTATCGACATTTTCGACAATTGGCCTTCCAAAGCGTGGTACATCTTTGATATCAAAATTAACGGAACGGAATCGACGAAACCAACACTGCGCGTGATTAGCTGTTACAGTATGGGGACCATAAACATTATTCACATTTTCAGTCGCCTGACTTACCTTTTTGTCTTTATCGAAGAAAAACTGTAAAAGATAGATAGCTGAGATAAAAAAAAATATAAATTTTTGTTACAAAAATAATTATTTTAGTATAGTAAAATAAGATGTGATGGTGAGACGCGTTAAACGATTGCAAAAAAGAAACAGATCTTTCAGATTCGTTAAAAAAGGGACAATAATGAAGACAATAAAAGATAATTCTTTATTTTTATATAAATAATAATTAATAATTAAATTATATAAAAAAATCACAAAAAATTATAAAGGCTATGCTAAATTCAATCTAAATTTATTTTTAGTGTTTAATTAATATTTATTTTCATTCGGTCCTTCTAACAAATTGCTATTTTGAAACGGTCAAATAGAACATTTAGATTTATCAAATAATTTGTTTAAATATAAAGTGTCCCTGTAGACCATTTTTTTTTAATTAAAATAGTTAAACCAACAAAATACCAAACGTAACTTTTTGTTAAACAGATACCTCGATAGGAACTTAAAGTACAATTTTCTAATATAAAATATAAACTAACTTCTATTCAACAATTATTACAAGTAACATTGATTAAAAGATAATTTAACCTAAAAGATAAAAATTTCTTTTGGCAATCTAATGAAAATTTCATTGAGACGATAGGGTGAGATAGGTGCGTGAAGTGGTGTAACGGACTAGGAAGGGGGTTGGCTGGATGAGAAAGAGAAAGAGAAAGAGAGAGAGAGAGAGAGAGTTACGCTGTTAGCAGAAACGGTGGGAGTTTTGCCGCCCTGCTGCTGAGATTAATTAACTAGATAACGGACGGTAGTTGCAAGAGTGAGAGAGATGGAGAAAGAGAAGAGGATGGAAAATCTACCGAGGAGGGATGTAGAAGAATCGAAAGAGAGAGAGAGACAGAGAGAGAGAGAGAGACAGAGAGAGGGAAGGAGAAGGAAAGAGAGGGAGAGAGTGTCGTTGCGAGGTCATTTGAAAGGATTGGGTAGGAGCATAGTTGTAACATGGAGCTTGTTGCGAGGACTAGGACGAGCCATAAGGGCTTTTCCCTAACCCGGACGTTCGACTCTGAAGTATATCGACTGTGTCGCCTCATCTACAAGTCAATCAGGTTCGCGTGCTGGTTGCTCGTGAAGGTGGTTGGTACAAGTAAGTAAGTAGGTAGAGAAGTTGGTGGTTGGTAGGTGGCTGGCTATTCTACGAGCACCATCGCTGTCGAGCACCTCCCTTTATGCTAGCCAGGTATGCAAGTATAATGTGCTGGCGCATATATGAATGCTTATGGTAATCCAAGCGGCAGGCTCGTTTCGACGTTGACCAGGATGCCTCTCATACTACAACGACTGATCCAACTAAACACACACACACACATATATACTTCTTCTACTATGTGTTTTTAGTTACCTAACTTGTAGACCCCTCCTATAAGTCTCATCAAGATCCTCCTAAACTTCCCTATCTTCACTTATTTATTAAGGATTTTCAATAAAAAATGTTGATAGTCTTTGTTTTACTTTAGAACGGTTCTTATCAATTGTCAACCGTTTCGATTGAGATCAAATGGATATTAAAGGTAATACGATAAACCCTGATTTCCTTAAAAGTCATTTTTGAAAAGAATAAAGGTATCCAATATGCCGTGAGTCATCTTACAGTTCTCGATCGATAGGGTTAAGTTCTCTGTTATGGTCTAAACCGAAGTCTAGAACACCCATAGTTCCAGTTCATGAACCTAACACAATGATAGCTAGCAGCCGGTCTGACCATGGAACGGGCGATCATATCGGGTCGTTAACTGATATTAATAGCAGGGCGCGGTATATTTCCACCACTCCCTCCTCTCTTTCTTCCCCCTGTTTCTTTCTCTATTCTTTCCTACACTTCATTCAACTTTTTAAGGGATTACCCTGGTCCTAATTGTTACAAATTAAATCAGCAAGATATTGATACAATCCCTCGAGTACGATACCAAACTCGTTATCCAACACTTTCTCACGTTCAAAATGTCAAATTGTTATCAATTGGTTGGATAGTTGATTTTTTTTTTGGCTATTCAATTTTTCAAGCTATCGTAAAAAGTATACAAAAAGTGTATCCACATGTTAGTAAGTAAGTAACATTGAAACTCGCAATAAAATAGAATCTCGCGATATAGCAGGACATCATTGGAGAAGAGAAGAGGAGGAGGAGGAGGGGGTAGAATGGAGTGGGAGGAAGGCCATTCTATTAGCTCGCGAATAAATTCTTTTTAAATATGCCACACTAACCTGTTGAATGCGTTGCGTTGCGTTCGTGACAAACGGTGATTACGTTTTCCTATTTCTCTTCTAAGATTCGTCTTTTTCTAATGACAATCACAACAACAACAACAACAATGATTGTATCGCATCGGACGTTGAAAAAAGTAAAACCTAAACGAATTTTTTATCTTCAGTAAATAATACGATAAAATACTTTTTTGGAAAAACGACGAAAATGTCTATAACATGTTGGAATTAATTCGTAGCGTTTTACGAGAGATAGTGCGGATATTTTGTTCTTACCTTCAGAAATAAAATCTTAAGCATGGAAAATCATGGGTTAAGCCTGGACAACCATCATCATCAGTGGCAAAACGTATTATTCATGGGTTTAGGTTTCTTCTTTGTATTTGGTCGGATCAACAAGGTATGGTTTATTATGAACTGTTAAAACCGAACGAAACAATCACTGGGGATCGTTACCAATTACAATTGATGCGCTTGAATAATAAGTCGTTATTTGTCTCTCAAAAACGCTACGAATTCATTCCAACATCTAATAGTAAGAATGTTTGTTTTCTGACTGTTCTATAGTTTAAAGAAAAAAAAAAAGGAATAAAGGAAGCTTAGAAAGTAAAAAAGGAAAGGGAAAGCATAGAAAGTGTGTGTACAGTTCACGAAGACGGAGACTTTTGATATTTCCTGCTCCGACCATTAGCCAAGGTACGGGACAGAGAACCTAGGTGAGGGTGATTCTCGGGGTGGTTCTCAGGGTGGTTCTCAGGGTGGACGCGAGGAAAGCCTCAGGAAGTTCTAACTCACGGGTAAGGGGGCAAGCCACCCCTGTCAAGCTGTGCTAGCCCCTACCATTAACATTAACCGAGCATATACAGGGTGTTTGCAATGGCATTATCGATCGGCCTTGTGAAAAAAGACCAGCGTATCGAGCACTCTCTCTCTCTCTCTCTTTCGTCTCTTTCTGTTAGAACCGTGCAGGAAACACCTAGTTTACATTCACGAAAGCTAACTCGAAACGCCGATAGACTCATTCTCACGTCCTATCGTTATAACGCAAACGATCTTTTCACGGTACAATGAAGTATGGAAAAATAATAATCATAGATGATTTTTAGATAGATCATAAGTTATTATATGATGATCATTCCTTGTTTGTAACAGAATCGAAGAAATGGTATATTTATTCGTGCGTAACTGTATACGGGAATGGATAGAGAATTGCAACGACATCCCCTAACATCCCGTTTCCTTAGAAAATCCTGAATCCTACATCCGTTCTGACCTTTTCGTTCATGCGTGAAGTTTCCGATCGTCGCGTCGTTCGATGCAACGAATATCCTGGGGGTCATTCAATAAATATCTAAGAAAATCTGTTTGAAATCTATTCGTATAAAAAGAGAGAGATCAACATTGGTATCAAAAAATCAGGGTTTCTTTTTTATCATAATTTTTATAATTTTAATTACTAGAAATAAAAATGAATCTTTATACGTGTATAAAATGTTCCCAAGAGTATCCAATATCAACGTTATCTCGAGTAATAATAATAATAATAATAATTTCGATCTTTCAGTATCGTTTTCTCTGATGATTGGTTGTAGAAGAGAATAACGTCGCGAATAGGCGACGTCGATCACTCGTTGGTTAACGAAGATGACGATAACGATAGATCGTGTTATCGTACGGACGTATCACGCGCTCACTCACACATACACACACACACATATACATGATGTTGGCTATGGTATTAGTATTTCGTGGTGGTGTTGGTGTTGGTGGTGGTCTATCGTGGACCGTATCGGGCGAACGTATCGAACGAACGTATCGCGTGGACGTATACTACCCGCCCTCATGGTTGTTGTTGGGCTTGCCCAGTGCATCTATGAAAAGCGTAGACCGGGCAGCACGTGTCGCTCGTGTCGCGCCCTCCTCGTTACTGCAATGCGTGGATCAGATAATTTTCGTATACCCGGACCATACGTAGATCATTTTTTATTCGCCTTCTTTTTTTTTTTTTCACTACCGAGATTTTATGCGTGACCTTGTGAGTTAAGACAACGACGAAGAAAAAAATATGATATAGATTACAAAATCGTGATTTGTTAAACAGCATCTGAATTCCTGATATGAATTAATTAAAAAATCTTTTCTCTCTCTTTCTCTCTCTCAATTTTTAGATTTCAATTTAATGAGCCTTTTATGAGCTCGTTTAAATTTCAGGCCGCATAATAGTCTTTTTTAATCCCATAAATGTGACGTATAAATCTGAATTATAATATATAATGTCTTTTTGAGGTAACTCAATAACAATATTAATGACAAACAAAAATATTCGTTTGTTTAATCTGCAGGTTTTAAAATTGTTAATAAATAGTACACAAATTAGTTACAAAACTGATTTATTCATTTTTGTATATACCCCGTAGGAATTAATCTAATTTACAAAAAAAAATTTTGACACCGAGTATTTAATGTTTAATGATAAAGACGATCAGAAAAATTATAACAAAATAGTAAAATCTTAAATCCAAATATTAAAAAAAGCAAGGGTTGGTCTAAAGGTCGAGAGAAAAAAAAAATATTTGTATCTTACCCCTATCGAGAGAAAAGGGAGGTGGATGATCCCGCCTCTAAGGAGCTGCTGTATCGGAGTTGGGTAAAGGGTGGGAGAGAAGTTGGTGAGGGTTTAGAGGGGTTGGCAAGTCCTCCCCCGTCTCTCTGTGTGATATCACTCGGGGGTGGTAGGAGGATGGCAGGGGAGGAGAGGGCGTCCCGGCGCAGGCTCCGATACAGCCAATCGTCGGACCGCGAGTGATAAGGACGGGTGCCGAATGCGTGCGTCCGCGTCTCTGGCCAAGTCCCACCGTCACCGGTGGTCCACAAGGTTCTCCCGGAAAAGTTCATTCCGCAAAACGTTACCCTTGCTCTTTCCTCGAGATAATTACACTACCCCTCGTGTTTTTACCTCTAACTCAAACTAACTCTCATTCACGATTCCGTCCGTGCACGCGAGAAATACTACTCGTGTGTTGTTGTAACCTTTGCTAAAGTAAATGTGATTTATCCTCCTCTGCATCCTATCGTCGTGTATACGCGCGTGTGTATCAAACGCACCTGATTTTTGTCTTCTATCGTACATTTAAGAACATTCAATGAGTTGTCGCAAGTCTCGCGTTTTTGTTGTTGTTGTTGTTGTGTTAATCGAACAGTGTTTCGTGATTCTAAACCAATTACAACGATTAAATTTGAACTTTTGGTTAGAGTTCGGTATATAAAAACATATATTTTTAAAGAAAACTGTTTTATTTGAATAAACTATAAGAAGTGTTGAGGGACGTTTTATCCGACCTAAGGAAAGTCCTGGATTCGACAGTACTGGATAAGATAACTCGCGGTACCCCGTGTTGACGGTGAGATTCTTCATTATCTTTTATCTTTTATCTTTTCTTTTTTTCTCAATAAATCATTATATATGTAAATGGTTTGTACTGTCTCTCTCTCTTTCTCTCTTTTTTTCTCCTTCTCTTTCTCTGACGTAGTATACCGTTCGCTATTACCGGAAAGGTCTAATTGAATCAGAGTACAGGAAACTCGAGTACGAGAGCGCGGTTTCTCTTAGCGTGCCAATGAAAGAAACATACGGTCGTTTATCGTTTTGACTAATAATAAGATATCTTCTTATGTGTGTATGTGTGCGTGGAATGATTAGCAACCGCCTTCTTCATCTTCTTTTTTTTTTTTGAGGCAAGGATTTATCCCATTTGAAATAACCACGGATAATCTAGAAAATGATATCTTACGCTAGTATACCCTTTTTTTTTTAATCAAACTAATTGATAATCTTTCATAGAAATAATTTGTATTTATTTGTCATCAAAGAAACAATATTTTTTCATTTCAAAAAGATTTCATATCAATGTTGGTTTAATTTGAAAATAATGATTACTTGTTATAAAAGTAACGTGTTCAGATCTATCAAGTTTTATGCGTTTATTGGATAATCTTGAGAAATTTGTCTAAGAAAATATTATGAATTAAATAAAACAGGATTGATCATTGATAATATATCTTTGCGTGAGATTATTATTTTAATAAATAATAAATTAAATGTAGTTTATTCCAGTAACGTGTTGAGATCTGTCATGTTTTGCATAGAATGCATTTATCGAATTATTTTGAGAAATTGTCTGAAAAAATATTATGATTCATATAAAAGAGGTTTGATATTATTACTTATATTAAATCGTCCCATAAGTTTCTTCCTTTTTCTTAATTAACTTTTTATACTTAGTATTTAATATTTAATATTATTTTACTAATATTAAATACCATAGTATACAAGAAAATTTATTTTTACTGAAAAATAATAAAGAAACTTATTGGACTACCTAATATTACATAAAATTATTATTTTAATAAAAGAAAGAGAGAAAGATCAACATCCTGGTAATCGTGATTACAAAAACAACGTTGCACGTGGGGTACACAATTAAACCGAATAGATTTTAAGTTCCAGGTTGGGTCGTTTATTTGGTATAATCCATTTGTTGTTGTTTGAGAATTAGAATGAATTTAGAGATAAATAAGAAAAATAATAGTTACTCGTATGAAGGGAACTGCTCGACTATCGGTTAACGTAGATGCACACGCACGGTTTAGTAGTTGGTTTCTCCCTCTTTCGCATGCGAATGCGCGTCTATATCAGTCCTTACCGCGACACTGCATTTAAATAGTGTGTGTAGGTACGTGCGATAGAGTGTTTAGACGAGGTAGGCTGAGGGGTTTCCGGCGAGCGTTAACAGAGTAACAGAGTGATGTAATGAGGCCCGGAAGCAAGCAATTTGCTGACCGCCGCGGCCACAGTTGCGCGAGACAACCTGCCCGGAGTACCTTATTCTTTTGATATCGGCACCAGCATCCTATAAATTCTCATTATTTTCTTGATCTCTTCTTATTCTTTCATTCGGCATATTCATTTTTACAAATACTCATAGATTTGATCATTCGTGAACGAGAGAGAGAGAGAGAGAGAGAGAGAGAGGGACCTACTTGTTGTTGTTTTTTTATTTCTTGATAGATCATATGTGATGATTATGTTTTCCCGTCTCGTTGACGTTTGAAAAAAAAATTTGATTAAATTGTTACCAACAGTCATGGAATTTGGTCAAACGTTTTTATACTTGGAGGAGTTAATCATATCGTCGAATATATTCTATCATTTTTTGGATAATTGTATTATTGATGTTATAACTTTGTGTCGATCGGGTGATGTGTAAAAAGAAAAATGAGATATTCAACGTTATTGTGATTTAAGATGATCATTGGTGTTAGTAATTATAAAATATCTTGTTTAGAGAAAGTTATCCTTGGTGTTAATTTAGTGTCAAATTAGTTCGTTTAGATGTAAGTTTGTTTGGAAGAATTAAATTAGTGCGTCGGACGATTCGTGACAATCTGTCGAGAAATCGAAGGTAATATCTCCGTCGGCTCGTTTCTGATCGTCGTGATTTAATAATAATAATAATAATATTTAAAACGGTGGTCTTGAATTCGAGTTAACAATAAACAAAAAGAAAAAGAAACATTTATTTTTTAAAATATGAGGAAGAATTAACGAACGATGAGAGATATCGAGGTCAGATCCTAAACGATCGTTCGGAAGAAAAAAATGAACTATAAAGTATATTTTGAGTTAAAACTTTAGGTTTGGGTTAATGTTTTTCAGGGGCACTTTGGTGATGTACGACAGCGCTAGCTGTTCGTACGCAGGTGCGCTCGAATTAAAAGGAACCGGAAGCGGAGCTGCGGCCGGGGCCGGGGTCGGGGTTGGGTCCGGATCCGGGAGCGGTACAACCGGAGTCGGGGCCGGAGCCACGACCGCGGCCGCGGCCGCTGCCTCCGCGGTGGTTGCTGGTGTAACTGCGGTCGGTGTTAAACAAGAAAACTGGCCTTATCGTGGTCTATCATGTGACAGCACGTTTCAACGTCTTAAGGAAAGTGTCAAACAGGCTAAACAAGCATTAGCCGATCGTGCCGGTTATCTTCCTGGAGCTTTTTCACCACCTCCGCGTGCCAACCCGTCCGCCATTTCGCCGACCGCCTCCTCCATCACCGGTGAGTGTTCTTGCTTTTTCATATTTTCTATTTAAAAATATTGAAAAACCAACTCCTAACTAAACATTCTTCTTTAGTTTTGTATTTCTCATGCCTCGCGGTTGTGCCATTAATGATTATGAGTATTGTTCTGTCACTGCTACCATTGTTAATAACTTTATTTAATTCTTTTGTAAATACACTTTTGTTAGCTAGTTTTTTTTTCTCATTTTTACATTACAATTATGTTTGTACACCGGACAGATTTAGCTTTAGATTTTAAATGCTATATACAAATTTACCCTATACAATTTTTTAATCTATTAAAATATTTCATCAAAACCACGTTTTGAATACCCAGTATTTTTCTTTTTTTTTTTATAAATCTTATTGTTATTAACAAAAAACAGGCATTCAAAGTAGAGATGGGTCAAACTATAATCAGAAAAGTATAATCAGAATCTTTTTTAGATTACCATAAATATGAAATCATTTAATTGGCGATAGAAATAAAATTCTAAACAATTTAGGTGGTGTTTAGTTCGTAGCGTTTCTTTAGATACAAATAACGAGTTATTTTAAATGAAAATAAAAAAATAGATTAATGTATTTGACAATCCATGAATCGATCCAATTTTTAGAATCTTCATAAGAAGTGAAATTCTCCTCTGATAAACCATGAACCATCGATTGAAACAGGTGGTAATCCAAAGGAACAATATTTAGAGGATACGGTGGATGGGTTAAGACTTCCCATTTCAATATTTGTAGATATGTTTTTACTAGATTTGCGACAAAATAACTTTATTCAATGCACGACTCAAGCACGTCAGTTGTAATCGGTAAAGATCCTCAGTGATTGTTTCGTTCGGTTTCAACAGTTCATAATAAACCACACCCTGTTGATCCAACCAAATACAAAAGAGGAACAAAGATCCATGAATATTTGCCATGAATATGCCACTGATGATGATAATTGTCTGGATTTAACCCATGATTTTCTACGTTTAGGATTGTCATAATGTATCCACTTTTCATCACCAGTCCGATGTAAAAAACTTTTTCTTTTGTGCCGATAAACCAATAATTCACAGGTCAAAAAACATCTTTCAACGTTCCTCGGTTTTAATTCATATGGGACCAAATTTACTTTCTTTTTGGATCATTCCCAAAGCTTTAAGACGTTTTTCTGCAGCTGATAAATCAACCCCCTAACGATGTAGACAACTCGTCAAGTATTTGAGATAAATTTTTTTCAAGTAATTCCTCCAATTCCTCATCTTCAAGCTTTTTTAGCTGTCCAGGTTGTTCCTTGTCTTCCAAGTCAAAATCACAACTCTTAAAACATACAAACTACTTCAGACACGTATTCTTAGCTAAAGCATGTTCACCACATAAACTTCCTCTAAAATCCGAAGACTTTCTGCAGCACTTTAATGGAACTCAACTTCCCACAAAAATACTTTATTTGGGATAAATTTCGACATATTTAAATAATTGCAACTTGTTGTTATTAACAATTGAAAAATAAGACGTGTCGTATAAAAATAACACCTAATAATAGCTCGTTAACGATAAATTTGTTTCTGAAGGTAAAAACAGAATACTGTAACAAACCACGCCATCTTTCGTAAAACGCTACGAATTAATTCCAACACCTAATAAAGCAATAGGAAAAAAAAATGAAACTGTAATGTGAAAGTGATAGAAAGAAAACAAATAACTAATGTTACCTATTCACAATTGATTTTACGAAACTAGACGAAGATAGACAAAGATAGCAGATGTAATAATTTGCCAGTGTTTACCGTGCCACGGATGATAGTGGTGAACGGGTTTGACACTGTTGCTCTTCTCGTTGTCACCGATTTCCGATTGTATTTTTAAAGGATCGGTCGCGGGGAGCATTAATTACCCGACCGGTGTAAATCACGTTATCTGTTGGCCACGTCCCTGCGAGAAAATAAAGCTGGGTCGTCCAGTGTGAGAAAGAGAGAGGGAGAGAGAGAGAGAGAGGAAAATAGATAGGAAAAAAGAAAAAAAGAACAGGATGAGAAGGGGTCAACGGTGTTACGCGAGAACCAGTCGACTATTTCCTACGGCCGCTCCAATATCCTGCGTGTTCTTCAGTAATTTAAGAACGATTGGACAATATCGTGCTGCTTGCAACTGGTCCATCCTCTTAAAAGCATACCAGTCGTCCATTCTCTTTTACGATTTTCCTCGACGGTCGGTTACCCACCCCTATTCCTGGGGTATCCGTTTTTAGATATTTCTTCTTCTTTTTTTTTTATTCTCGGTACTTATCGATATTTAGCAAAGTAGGATGATATTCGTTTGATAATAGTTACTTTTAAAACTGATTACATCGGTTACACCGATTATTCCTTTTTTATTTTTCGTTTTTCTTCGAGAGAAGATGATAAGGAATAATAATAAGAAACATCGTTTTGAAATTTTGACGTAGCAGCAATCCGAATTCTCTGAGTCGTGTTGAAGCAAGATGGTGGGTCGATGATGGCGGCGTAGTTGCGAAAATGTGGATGACGAGGGGTGGAGCGGTTAGGGGTTAGCCGGGAACGTATCCATGACGACCGACCGCCCCACGAACCGGCACCCTCCGGGATTCCGGATGTTCCCCTCGACATCGCAGCATCCCTCTTTCCCTCTTCTCCTGATGCGACCATCCGCGATCACCGCGTACCTCTCTGCCGAGAGACAGAGAGAGAAAAAGAGAGTCAGTCCATAGCCCTTTTTTCAAGGGATGTGTCAGATTTAAGCTTGGATTTTAAGTCGAAATTTCTATCTTTTCCTTATTCTAACAAAAATATTTCTCAACTACCGGATAGTCACATTTTTAGATGCAATATTTTATGTTGATTTTATTTTTTGTTTCAAAGAATTAAATAATACAAATAAAAGAAGGTTAGCGAATTGTAGCATTGATCAACCCTTCGAGGGATAATCCCATTAGTAAAAAAAATAAATTACAATTATAAGAGATTAAGACATGATACAAAATAAAGATTATAACATACGTTGAAAAATATTTTTTATGGTACAAATTGATTGAGAGAAGATATAAGAATGATGAAAATAAAGATTCACATGTAAAAACATTCTAAAAAAAGAGTAGTACCAATAAGAGGTATGATGAGATTCAGCCGAATCAATTAACAATAAAGAATTTTTAATGTACGAGTATTATTAAAATGCTTAGACATTCTAAAGATGAATCTAAGAGTAAAGAAACAACGAGAGATAATATTATTATATCATAATTTAAAAGAAAGATTAGAAGAGAAAATAATGTCAAGATCGTTAATGGAGTCTAGCGAAGATTTGAAAATTTGTCTTACGATTAAAATGAACAACATGACATTTAGATAAATTGAGAAATAATTTATTACAGAGATACTAATCATAAAGTCTATTAAAAATCATCTTTCAAAAGATAAGTGCTATTGGGACTGTTAATACATTTAAAAATCTGTATATTTCTGATCGGTAACATCACATTGTTTGATATTATTTTTTTTACATATTAGATAATCAGATTTTGTAGATGCAATATCCTTATGTTGATTTTATTATTTGTTTCAAAGAATTAAATAATACAAATAAAAGAAGGTAGGGAGTTCGAACATTGATCAACCCTTCGAAAGTGTTATACTTCTGATCGGTAGCATCACATTGTTTGCCTTGCTAATTGATGTTTGCAGGAGTTGTGACGATACGCGTGCGTACGGAACCGTGTTTGTTCGTAAACATGGGTTAACCATTTCAACGTCTAGAAATCTATGGTGAAAGGTTAAGAGAAAGAGAGAGAGAGAGAGAGAGAGAGAGAGAGAGAGAGAAAGGATAAATAGGTGTCGTAATATCTACCTACCGTTTAATCATGTACTCTAATTGCATGGAATGAACGAACGAACGTACGAACGAATGAACGAACAAGAGGTTCATTCTTTTGTCCCTCCTACTTTTCTTTTATGTTCCTACACTTTTCCTTTCAACTCATCCTTGATTCTTCTTGCGCGTAGACGCGAATTATAGACAAGGAATTGTTGAATAATAGGGCGTATCAGAGAGTGACCGAAACGCGTTGATAATTGTCAGTATCGGTTAACCCGAAGGGATAAGGGGCCATGGGCTAAATCTAAGGGTAAGTTAAAAGAGTAAGTCAGTCTTAGGGAGAGGAGGAGTAAGGGTAGGAGGGAGGGGGTGGTTACGGGTGTCGGACACCCTTCTAAGCTAGTCCCTAGGAGGTCTGTTCTTTTGGACCCTTTTCATACTGCTTTTCCCTTTAGCCCTGTTCAGCAGTCTTTGCGCCTAGCGTCCCTTCGTTTCCGCTAAAGCACCGCCACCACCATCACCACTACCAGCAATACCTACTAGCAAGTTACTTACGACTACGGGGTACCCACCCTTTTTCTTCGCGGTTCGAAGGGTGACTAAGGGTCAGAACATCTTGACTGTCTTCTGAGATTCGAATAAAAAAGTCTCTGAAATATATATATTTAACTTTTCGGGGGGAAGTAATAGTACAAAATTTTAAAAAATAAAATATAAATTCACTCCCGTGTTTGGTATAAAAATTTTATTTGCATTTTAAATTAAACAAAATTGATAGATATTTTTATTAACACATTGCGAACGGATGACGAGATATCTCGTCTTTCATACGGTATCGTTTTAATAAGTAGCATATCTAAAAAAAATGTTAATTTGTATAAATTTTTAATTAATAATATGTATATTGAAAAATCCATTCATTTTTAAAGTTTTTCTCAAAAATAAATATTTTACGTGACAATGTGATTTTTAATTACTAACAAATCATAACTAATTAAAAAATATTTGACGCAAAGATATATCTGGCTTCTGAGTACGGTTAGCAATAAAATGTCTGGTCCGTAATGTGTTAATATAAAACGAGGGGGAAAAATGCATATTTATAACATATTTATTACGTAAATAAAGATTAAATATAAATACCTATACACATTATTGCAATATTTCGAAATGGATCTAAAAATGGTCTTCCCAATTACCTTGCATCAAAAAGGTTTCACAACTTTCCTAGTCATAAGAAAAAAAAAGAATGATTAGTATCAGGGACCAATAGTTTTAACAATCCCTTTTATCTATTCTCTATACCAGGTTCAGCTTGACCGCACTCCGGTCGATCCGGATCTGTATGCAAGCCAGGTTTATGTCTTTCTACTAGCATTTCTCCTACAACTCGCTGCAGGGCCCGTGACTAATCATGATAGTTCCGGCCGGGAATGGCGGGGACACACGACTCTCGGTTCCGGTTCCGGCGCGTGCTCTGCTACCCTGTTCTCTCTCTCTCTCTCTCTTCCCCATAGCGAGTCACCCTCGCGCGCAATTATTGCGCTTCGCAACAAAGGCGACAGCGCCCTACGAGCGCTGGAAGAAGCAAGCATGGTAGTTGTGCTGTTGCTCCTATCGCTGCCTTTACCTTCACCACAACCTTAGCTCACTCTCCTATCCCTCCTCCTTCTCCTCCTTCTCCTCCTTCTCCTCCTCTTATCCCTTCTTATCCGCTCGATCTTCCTTATCGCCTATAGCGAACGTATTTTAACAAGTTAAAGTTGGAATGATAAAAGAACCCTGAAGGAGCCTCTTCTCATCCTCCTTTTTATCTACCCTCCCTTCTCCTCCTCCTCCTCTTACCCCTACACCTCCATTTTCTTCTTTTTTTCGATCTCCTTACAGCAACGTTATTTTTTTTTTCTTCTTCTTTTTTCTTTTTTTCTTTAACTCCCGTTCTTCTCGGCTATCAACAACCCTAAGGCCGAATCATTATTCATCCTCGCGCGACCTATGGCCCACCCAGTTGACGTCGTGAAATAGCCTCGTTAAGTGCTAACTGCCACGGGAGTAGGTAACGCCACAGCTACGTTCATAGTCGTGATGGTAGTGGTGGTGGCATTCACGTTGTTGAAAAAGGAAAGTAGATCATGACTCGACGTAAAACTCGCGAAAGTGCGAGCGAAATAAGAACGGGAACTCGTCGTTCAGGGCCCACCCTTTTACGCTTAGTTTTGATCCTGCACGCGATCCTGGGCACCCCTTTTACGCGCCCGACCTTTCCACTATTTCCCTGAATCGTTCTCATGATTTTGACAATCAAACTAACGCGTGCCGATCACTTTCTTTGTCTTTTCTTCTTTTTTTTTTTCTTCTCGTGAGTCAGTAAATCTTTTTTTTTATGCTCTTGGATTTTTATTATGGAATATAAGTGGTATTCCGATTTTAAGATTGATTCATCTGTTCTAAATGTTATTCGTTGGATGAATATTAATTGGATAAGTCGGATCTTTTATTTACCCTCTGTTGAAAGTTCAAGCTAGAGTGGTTGAAACTTGATCGATTTAATATATTGAAATAATATATTTATGATTATGTCATTGTTATCATAAATCAATAATATAGGTGGTGGATTCGAACGATCATCGGTTAGGAAGACTCCAACGAAACTACCGTGGATACACGTCCATAAACGTTCCTAACGATTTTCCACAATTGGAATCCTTAGGCAAGTAGTACGAATCAATATCTAAGTCTACTTGCCGAAGCGTAGAGAAGAAGAATACCATCGTGGTATAGTAATCTTACGATAGATGGCACTGTCTTATAACTACCCTTAAAATAGTTTTAGTCCTAAACGACAGATGTCTCTTCTGTATTCTAATAATCTAAAATATTCATCTTCTCTTTGTTAATTTGAATGAAAAAATTCTTCTTCATTTAATTACGATGAGTCTATTAAATATCGTCCGTACATTAAATCCATTCGTAAACATATTTTATATAATATTTTTTGTAACATATATTATTATATTATTATTATTATTATTATTGATATACGTTTAATTATTTTCTATCAAAAACTAAAAGAAAAGATTTGTTGCTCATAATATTGGTATTGTCAAAATTGTATAAACATAACAAATGGTTAAATATTTAAGATCGTTGGAGCCTTCTCGTGAATATTATTTAAATGTTGGTAAAAAGATGTACGATGAAAAAAAAATAAATTCAAATCGAATCAATTGACTAGTTAACGATTTGACATGACAATGGCCTATTGAATGATCGGTTATCGTTGAAGGGTCTGAAATTCAGTAGGCAAGCAGTAAAAGCAACAGCAGCCGATGATGTTGCGTAAATGTCGAATAAAGAAGGAAGAGAGAAAAGTCATTAGCCAGTTAATCATGCATTATCATGTGTGCTTAATGTACCGTCGATGAAGGAGTGACTTGAGAAGGGGGAGTGATCATCCGAAAGGGAAACTCGTATCCCCCTTCTTTTTTTTTTCTTTTTTTTTTTCCCTCGTTTCTTAGCTCCTAGTCAATATTGTCGAGGTGCATAGCAGCGTGAACGACACATCGCACTACTCGACGTATTTCTATGTATCATTGTCTACCCTAGGCACTCCTTCGTCTCTCGTCTTTAATCGCAATAAAACCAAACCCGAAGAGATCCTTTTCTTTCTTTATTTTTTTTTCTTTCCTACGAATTAATTTAACTGCCAACAAATCACGTAGACAAACCTACGTTATTTTATTCAACTACTCGTTATACCCTCTATTTATGCGTTTATAGATTTGATCTAATTAAATTATTCATGGGATTAAAGAATATACAAAGTTATATTATCATGTAACATTATAGATCGAAGATTTACAAATCCATATTAACAACGTTGACTATCACGTCAACCATATATTGGTGACGCTTATTTTAGTGCTTACGATGTAAATTAGTTGATATTTTGAAAAGTATTTCACAGAATATGAGATTATTGAATTGTTATAAAAAAAAACTAGCGTGGCAGTCAGCGTGTTAAAGGTTAGAAAATAAATATATATTTGACGATCGAAAAAATGAGGAAACGTCTCGAAAAGAATTAGCAAGGAAGCGTAAATCCAAGATTCGTATTAAAAAAAAGAAAAAATAGAAACAAGAGAAAATAGGTATCTATAAGTTGTAGGGACGCTTTGCCGATAATCATCGTTGAGACAAGTGCTTGGTTCGATGCCGAAGAAGAATAAGAGGGATGAGACAGACGACTATCGAGGACTATGATCATGACTAGGACGGTGCGACCGGTGTTTGTGGCGTTCGCCGCCGCCCCGGCCGCCGACAAAAAGGCGAGAGAATTTCCTGAAATCCTTTCTGAGGGTCTGATTGCCATCATTATCGTGGAGTGGGTAGTAGAGGAGTAGCAACGGCACCAGCCGAGGATAGGGTGCCACGGGGGTGGCTTTCGGGTGGTGGAGTGGAGTGAACGAGCGAGGAAAAGGTAGAGGAGGAGAAAGAGGAGAAAGAGGAGGAGGGTGGTTTAGGAGTGGAGGAAGCCAAGGTTGGGGTTCCGTTATGAGAGGAAGCAAGAGAGTACCTAACTGTGGGAAAGAGATGGCTAGCGGAAAGGAAACGTTCTGAAGAGTGAGAGAGACAGTGATAGAAAAGGGATAGAATGAGAGAAGAAAGTGTAGGGTGCAAGAAAGAGAGAGATAGCGAGAGGGAGCGAGTGGAGGACAATCAGTGGTATTCAGCTGAAGCTGAGGACTGGGGAAGGCTAGGGAATATCAGCGGGTTGGGGACGACGACTACTTCTACTACTACTATTACTACTACCACCACCTCCACGAGAATCGATCGACCACGGACATACTCGCTATACGTCGTAACACCCGTTGCGCTGGCCACCGGAAGTTACCGAACTATGGCAGTCGAACGAAAGCAAGTTGACGTTATACTCTTCAACTATGTATCCTCATCGGATTTTCCGATGATCCTAAATATCCAAGTTCTTCCGATGAATTGACTCTTTGAGGAAGGAGG
Source organism: Mischocyttarus mexicanus (assembly GCA_023678845.1). Taxonomy (NCBI): domain Eukaryota; kingdom Metazoa; phylum Arthropoda; class Insecta; order Hymenoptera; family Vespidae; genus Mischocyttarus; species Mischocyttarus mexicanus. The sequence goes on along the minus strand of JACGTP010000003.1, from coordinate 3,405,712 downwards.
ACTTCCAGTCGGCTCTCACTTTTACTACCAAGGACAGAGGAGACAGGACACTTTCGATGATCAAACTATGTTTTTATTCGATTCTTTAATCGATCAGTCTGATATAGGGATTTGTTTCTATTAGTGTCATATTATCATCAAATTTAATTAATATCAATAACCATTTAATGTTGAAGGATATCGTCGATCAATTTTGCAATATTTTCGAATAAATAAAAGTTAAATGAATTACTAGAAACATGGTTTTACTAGAAAACATAGTTACATGGGAATAATTGAAGAGGTGTTCAAAGAGTCAATTTCGTATCAAGTATCATACATATCTTAGAGTCAAGCTAAAAGAAGAGGAACTATTTAGCGTTATGACGATCAAAGTGTAACGTAAATCTGTTGGCCAAGAAGAGGAAAATGAAAATAAAAAAAAGAGAGAGAAAGAGAAAAGAAGGAAGGACGGAAGTACTTGGCCGCACCTTGACGGAATACAACGCCTTCGTGAATTAAGACGGCAGTCAAGGAAAGCGCAACGTATGCATGCACCGCGTATATATATATTTATATAGAAATATAGGTGTTTGGGTATAGGTGGGTGACTAGATGCGTGTATAACGTGTTACCCGCGTGTGTCTTACAATGCGGTAAGCCAGTATGCGATGTGGCCTCGGCCCGGCTCGATTCGCGTGGCGGCGGCTGATCGATGCGTCGCCATGACGACGCTTCCGCCGCCAGTCATCCAGCTACCTCTGCCTCCACAACCACCGATTCTTCCCCACCCACCCTCATACCTTGACGGTATCTCACAGTTTGTTACCATACGACAGCAGCAGCATCATCATATACTATCCACCCACTCCAACATAGGACTCTTTTCTTCAACATTCCTAAGACCTCATCTTCAGTCAGATGATAGACAGTTTGTTTCGATCATAAGTTGACCATAAATACTTTCTCATAATAAATGGATCCTTTTTCTAATCCTATTATTTCTGAGATTATTCTTACCACCCTAAACTTTAATACCATATTTTTTAGAACAGATGGTGGTTGTGCGAAGAAGGAAAAATAGAGAGAGAGGGATTGTATAGAATTCATTGATAATGAAACGATCTATCATTATTTTATATACGAGGTTCCTGAATTTGGTTACTTTTCATATAGGAAAATTCGTCGTAGTGTCCCAGTTAAACCAAACAGCCATACGCTGCTGATGCTTTACATTTTCCGTATGCCGTAACACGCAGCTACGAAATATGTCCGGTCAATGCATTAACGCGCGTCGACCGACCGGCTGCGGGCACACGATATAAATAATCGTTTATTGATTAACTGTTTGACTGCGCAAGTCGAGTTAACTATGGCTAATCTCTGATTTGTAACGCCTCCTCCCATCCTACGTTGGGGTTGCGCTGCTACGAGTAGGTGCGCGGCTTGGTGCGGTAAGGGACGTTTCTGGAAGGGGGTAGAGGAGGAGGAGGAGGAGGACAAGAGCGCGGTGGGGTGGGGGTGGTGGTCTCTCCCCCTTCGGCACGTAGTTTTCGCCCCGTGCAACCCTCCTAGCGCTAACACGGAATTAATATCTCGCGAGTTAGCGCCCCATCCCCCACCTTTCATCCCCCTCGACGGCCTCAAAACGGAAATGAGCGCGCGGATGCCTCTGCTCTGTCTCTCTCTCACTCACACACTGTTCTGCTGCCTGTTCATCTCTTTTCCCTACTTCGCTTATCGTTGTCTCTTCTTCGTTGCTCGCTTCAGCGACGCAGCAACATGCCGAGACAGAATTTTGTAGTTGCCTCTCGAGACTAAAATTCTGCTAGCTGATTATTTTCTCCTTTTTCCTTTTTTTTCCCCATTTTTCAACCCGAATCCGAAAAGGGACTTTTCTTTCTTTATTATTTCGTTTTAGCTTATCCTCTCCGTATTTTTCATTTCACTCCTTCATACCTCCGATGAGAATTTCTTATTTAATTTGTCGCCTAGACGAAAATCCGATTAGCCATGAACGATAAATAAGTTTTAACGATGAAAGTATGCGTAAACGAAAAGAAAAGTAATCTATAATGATCCTTTCATTGGATCTTTATTTATTGGGGTTTGATGAAGTAGACATTTTTGGAAAAAATTTTGATACGCGTAATCATTTTTGACAATTAACAAAAAACAATCAATGTTTAGAGTTTAGGTTAACGAATCCCTTGTTCGCTGTAAGAAGAACCATAAAACGAATGTCTCCCACTGATCTGGCAACAAAGGATCTCCAAGTCGTTTGCTTCAACCGAGAACTGGAGATATGCAAATTCAAGATAATTAGGCTGGATATATGAAGCGTAGACGAACGACATGTACGCATTGTGAACTTTACAAGGTGGGGCGGGGTGGTGGAATGGATGTACATACACGAAGGTCCTTTTGTTTGAAAGCAACGACTGCATTCTTCCGTAACGTAATTAATGGCTTTTGCTTCTACGGTTATCACCCTCTTCTCTCTTAAGAGTCGATTTTTCTTACAATTTTATCCACACACAAAAAAAAAATAGAAATCGGAGTTGAGAAAAATAATTGTACGATCGCGGAATCCTAATAGGATCCTAATTTTTCTAACCAAACGAATTAACAATAACAAAATATTCACACTTGTTTGACCAAAAGAACGAAATCAAAAGATAACGGAGGTCGAGGTGGGTTGGTTGTTGAGTTCATTTAATGTCAACGGAAATCTTTTATACCAATGCCGCGTGCAGTTCAACAAACATGCCAGTAGAACGTGTTCACAAGTGTGTTCTTCTTTAAAATGCTATGCAAAGAATCTCTGGTTCTTAAATTCTATTTGCGGCTCTCTGGGTGGCTGGCTGGTTGCCTGTTTGCTTGGGTAGAATGATATAGGAGAGGTACTAAAAAAAAAAAGATACAAACATACTTTTTTTTTTCATATAGGAATATCACGTATTAACCAACACAACGTTAGATCGATGGTATTGGTTGGTTGGTTAGTTGGTTGGTTGCTTCGATGGTTTGAAAGTTGGCAGTGCGTGGTAAGGCTCGCGATGCCATCTTATCCAAGCAGGGAGAACCCAAACCATATTGTACAAATTGAATACGAAGAATTATCTGGTAGCCGTTCGAGATATGTATCATCGTACACTTAAACAGATCTACCCCACCCACCTAGCCCCCCAACCCCTTCAGAAACGCAACAAAGTGACACGGTTCTTATCGTGTTACAGTGTGCAGGGAACGAAAACGAGGGAAACGAAACTAACGCTGAGGAGGATGGAAGGAAAAGGGGCTGGGGGATGAAAGGAGCAGGGGGTTGAACAGCGGCAGGAGATGGAGGAGGAGGAGGAGGAGGAGGAGAAGAAGGTGGGGTAGTTTGAGGTAGCTCGATGCTTCGACAGGCTCTCCTGGGGGTGGGATGGGGTGGAATGAAGGGTGGGAGTTGGTTGATTCGAGCTCCCTCAAAGCTCTCTGTTCTCTTCTATTCCCTCCTCGCAAGCTATGCGTCTCCCGTTACAATAGCCGGCCCTGTCATGTCTCATGCCGTACAATGATATTCCGCGCCCCCGCACTAACAGCCCGTGTACGACCGAGCAAACGAGCGAACGAATGAGCTAGCTAGCTAGCTACTAGCTAACTATACCGAAGAGATAACTGTTGGTTGGTCATTAATACCACTACGCCAGTATAATCTGAAGATACATGCACTCTCCAGGAAACATCACCAGGAGTGTAGTATATAAACCCGGTACTATAGATATACATGTACGATCCTCTTCTGTATCCTAAAAGATCCTTACCCCACCTAAAGGTGTTCTTTCTTTTTTTTTTTTTAAGTTAAACTTTTAGCCCGCAAGAAATATCATATAGGGTAGAGAAGAATAGGAAACACGATGGATGCATGGATACAAACTTCTCCAACTATAGTATTATAATACAAAATGTACTACTTACCCTGTTTGGAATTTTTCTGAAGAAATTCTTTCTCCAATTTGACGATGTAAATTTATAATATTTTATTCGAGTTATTATTACGAACTTTGTATAGTATAATAGTTGAAAAAAAAAATAGATCTATATAATAGATAAACTTGATGCAATATCTATTCATACTTTTCTACCTGGCATTATACTCTCGAACTCCGTATCTGGAGTTTGCCAATTCTTTCTCTAACAGGCAACTTAAAGTACACTATAGAGGTACCACGGGGTGAGGGTAGTAAGAGCGGGTAAAGGGATCCAGGGGGAGTGTATGGGGGGAAATAAGTATCGCAGAAAAGTAGCACCATCGGCTTTCTCCCTTTTCGCAGGCGCACTTTAACCCCCTTTGGCATCCCCCAGAACGTACACGCGGACACTCGAGAGCGATCGCGCGTTAAATGCGCCGCTGGGTATACGTGGTCGCGTGTCGTGCGCGTGCCGGTTCTATCGGCACAGTGTCTTTTCTCTCTTTTTCTCTCTTTCACATTCCCTTTTCTGCGTTCACTATAACAGAACCAACACCAACTCCCACGTCACGGTTAAACGGCCTTACCTAACGTCGAACATCCAGAATATCCCGGTAGTATGAATCACAGTTACTACTCTACTACTTGGTTAAGTATTAGGCTTTTGCTAGTTGTTTATGTGTGTGTGTGTGTGTGTGTGTGTGGATATTCAGAAAGGCCACTTCCAGCCGTTCCCGTTCATCGACGTACTCGAAAACGATATTTCAATTCGTATGATTCCTAGGAATGCTCCATTAGTAATTTGTATTGTTTAGTTACCCATTTGTTTAGGGTCTATTTGTAAAAATTTCTTTTTACTAAGTGTATGCAATTAAATAAAATAGGATTATCGTTTTTCATTCTGATAATTAAAATAATTAATGTTACTTATATATATTTATTCATTATGAAATAAATCTATGAAGATTTTAGAATATATCAAAGATACGATCTTAAATTTGTTAAAAGGGGATTTTAAGAATTATGAAATATTTGATTACATTATAAAAATGATAGAGTTGATAATATTGAACAGACACTTTAAAATACTTCAACTGATCTCTCATCGAGCAAGTCTACCGATGTTGGATTCAGTAAGACATAGAAAATGTCGAGAGTTCTTTTCAAGTGGAAAGTAAAACGGTGAACCGATAATCGTGGTTGGAGTGGGGCTATGAGACCGATAAGAATGTTGATAAGAATGAAGAGTGGTCGGGGGGATTAAAGCTTAGGTAGAATAAGGAAGGTAAGAGTAAGAGAAGAGGTATCCGGTCAAGGTCCGACTCGAGGAGTCAGTCGTCAGCTTTCGCCGTCGGCACCGTAGGCAAGAAATACTAGAATTGTGATATCGGTTAACTCTAGAAAGATAGAAAGATAGAAAGAGAGAAAGAAGAAAGGTGCAGGGCGCAAGCGTCCTTTAACCCCCATCTTGCACGGGGGTGTCAATCCTTGGTTTAGAGACCGCCCCTAGTGTCGCGTTTTCGAGCCAACCCCCGAGTGGAATCGTGACGGAGGGCGGGCACGACGGGTATAGTCGTCACCGTAGTAGTTTTGCGAACTTGTACTCCACTTCAGAGACTAGAAAATCAGCAGTGTTACTCGGATCGGGTAGACAAGATGATCGGCATCTTTATCGTCCAATCATTTTTATTTATATTTTCGTGTATCATCATCCAACAACGACGACAACAACAACACCACCACCAACAACAACAACAATAATAATTTGTATGCAATTGGCTTAAATTTTCGTAAACGTTCTCGTTCAATCTGTGAACGAGTTCGAGTTAAAGAAATTTTATTTTGATGTGATATGATCGACGAGTCGTGTTTGGATCCAGTGATTATTAAAGACAACAGTGTTAACGCGTTATTAACTGAGGTGGGATCAGGCCCATCAACGAAGGGGGGTCCAAAACTTGAGGCTACCTGCCGCGTCGGTGGGAAACCGCGCGATGCTGGACCTCAAAAGCACTGGTACCACCACCGCGGAATTACCACGTACAACAGCTTTCACCAACCTATCCATGCTTTTTGCCGGTATGTCGGATATATTTGTGATTATTTGATTATCATATTTAATAGTTGAAATTTTGGTTCCATTGTTCGTTGATAGATGATCAGCTGATTACGTGACGATCGAGATCAGGTCTAATTGTATTAGCTAGGTTCTGTTGCTTTCTAGAATCGTATGAATGTTCAATTCGCGTTGTAGAATTTTGAAGAGAGAAAACAAAAGATTTATTTTTTTAAAATTCACAATATTACAGATACAAAAATCATTCTGTTGATTATTTTATGGATATAGTTTTGTTTGAACTCGTTAATAACCTTGACATAGGTGACCTTCTTTAGTTTGATAAAACAAGAAAAGAATATCGCAGTATATTAACCGAAGACGATAATACCGCTTAGATATTTGATGTGTCAGAGATTACATCAGGTTTCTACGTCGATCAATTTTAATGTCTTCGGGTAACATGAAACTCGTGGCTTTATTAATGGACTGTAGGCCCTTAGACCAAACCGAAAAAGGGAGACAAGAAAGTTAGAAGCTAAGGTCGAATTCTACGTTCTTGACTAAAAGTCGTTGTTTGCCTAGAAAGACCAAGCTTCTGCCTACAGTTTGACATACTGCCCTGCGTATGTACACATGCTGGCCACCCTCGTGCCAATAACTGCCAAATGAAAATATATCTGTCTGTAAACAGACCGCCGGCAGTTGGATAACTGCGTCAAAAGTCCAAGAAAATATTCCTTTTCCTTCGAATTTATCTTCCCAAACCATTTTTTTTGTTCATATATAAAAATAAATAAAAACAAAAAAAATAAGACAGTATAAAGCCATAAGAAGAAGGTTATTATTTTTAATAAAGTTCTTAAATCATTTTGATTAAAATCATTCAGACAAGACCCTAAGAGCACCAAAAAATGTTAAATTCGACTCTAGATTCTTAAACATTTTATTTTACATCGACAAATTTGAATTTAGGAACCTCGTGTATATAATGTTGAATATTTCTTCAGCTATTAATTCTATTTTTCTTTCGTCTTCAGATATGAGGAAAATCGAGATTTAATTCCCTTATTTAGCTACTGATAGGTACTTTGAATAAGTTCTCGTTATTTAAAACTGCCGTGTGTTTTGTTTAGGTAGATAAAACATTTATTGGGTTGGCAACTAAATGATTGCAAATTTTAAATAAGAACGAATATAGGTTAGCTGCTTTGAATACATTGACAAAACAAAAGAAGGTGTTAAGTAGAGATCCGCAATCACTTAATTGCCAATCTAATATAAAGAAGTACTATAAACAAGCTTGAAGTTAAAGTTAAGTTATTTCGCCAAAGTGTCGATAGAAAAATAAGTTTATTGAATATTAGAGATGAATGGGATGTCAATGTTACATACTGCAAACATGTAACATAGATAAGAAAAAGTAAATCCCGTTAAAATAGATGTACAAATGGGTTAAATAATATTTAAAAAATAATCTATGTGTGTGTAACAATGAGAGAGAGAAAGAGAGAGAGAGATGATATAAAATAATGTTAAAATATTTACAGATGCAAGTAGTTCGTACAAAGGAGGCTGGAGTCACGCGACATCGCCGGCCCCTGGCCAGGGTAAGTTTAACCTAATCCTATATTTTTCTATATATTAGTATCAAAAGGGGTTCAATATAACGCATCTATGTTAAATAGAATAAGATCGGGGATAGTAAACGAGAATTCGTTGAAGTCATGATGATGTGGGTGGGCCGATGGTGTTCCGGTATTCCGGCGTCCTGGTGCTTTCCGTCGCTTTATGCCGCTTTGCCGCGCGTTCAACCGCGGACCCTTTGTGACCGTCGAGAGTGAACAGCCCCAGGGGTTGTTCAGAATGAGGAAGAGAGAGAGAGAGAGAGAGAGAGAGAAACGGGTGCCAGCTAACAGCACAGCAACGAACCCAACAGACCGGTTGGCAAAGCAGTGACGCGTCAGCCGGTGCTTTGCTCACCGTTCTGGACACCTACACCAACACAATCATCGTCTTTCGTTGACTCCTACCCTCGGGCCACCTTGATATAAAGGACTTATGCACAGTTCACGTTGTTACCAGACTAAACGTACTAAATATATTCGCGAAATGTTCAAGGTGCCATATATGGTAAACCAACGAGTATCAAACAGTTATCAAGTTGTTACCTACAAATGCAATCGATGTTTATTTTTCTAACTATCGATATGGTTTAATTTCTTTCTTCAAACTTGTTCTCTTTATTTCTTTTTCTTCTTAACTTTTTTGGAATAGGTTATTTTAGATATTTCTAAGATCTGTTAGATCTCGAATTTAACAGGCCTCTACTTTTCTTGTTTTGATGTAAAACTAAATTAGCAGTTGTTGTTTCAAATTCTTGCAGTATTATTATTTAAAACCACGATCAAATATTGGAAATATTTAACATTTTGTATTATAACATAAAAGTGTGTAAAAAAAAAGTTTTATGTTGCATAAAGAAAACTTTAATATTTACATTATTCTAAATACATTCTACATTAAAATGATTCTTATATCGAACACAATAATTCAGTGTATGAAGATTCTAAAACCCTAATGTTTCTATTCAAATAGTACGACTTTATTAACACGTTGTTGATTGCAATAGCTTTTGGTTGCACCCGTGTGTAAACACATACGTATTTGATCAGAGAAAGAAAAAGAGAGAGAGAGAGAGAGAGAGAGAGAGAGACTATCAGTAATCGAAAAACAGAAGACAGTGATAGAAGAGAGAGAGAGAGAGAGAGAGGACGTAAGATAGTAAAGCCGCAGGGTACAATTCTCCGATCAGGAGGGTTGTTCTCTGACGTTGCCTTTGATCAGGTTTACACTCGACGCCATAACATGGTAGGAGCGGACATCACTCTGAAGGTTCATGAAATTACGCGACGACGCGTCTGACTCGGTTCGTGACCCGGGGCACCTCTCTGCCACCTCTGTACCATCACCATCTCTCTCTCACAGTTTCTCTTCCTTTGCAAGTCTTTGCCAGCGTGAAATTGAAATCACAGGTTCTCTCTCTCTCCTTCTCTCTCTCTCTCTCATCTCTATAGTGTTCAATAGGTAACGTTGCTTCTGCTAAGAGTACAAACCAACCAAATTAAACCTTGCCTGTTCCTTTGGTACCCATCTACAAATTCAACGTCAAACGATTCAACGTTGATGAGATTTTTAACGTGTCTTAGAACAATCGATACGACCATGTTTTCTGACATCTCTTCCCCTCTAACAGGTAACTCAATAAGTTTACTCAACTGACGATTAAATTCCTATGTTCAAGCGATCTATGTATCGTTTGAAAGTTGGTACTATCCAAAAATCATAATATGGTGTCTGTCAACAATATTGCTATTTTTTAGTTTAAATATTTTGATGTACACTTTATATACATTAATTGTATTTCCTTTTAGTTATTAGAGGACTTTGTCCCATGATCAGTAAATAAATTACATTACATTACATATATGTATCAGGTCCAGGACTTATTAAGTGACGAGTTAGATGCTTAACATGACCTAGGACAATCGATACCATCCTTTTTCTGATATCTTTTCTTAACACTTGGACAAAAAACACTAAAAACATGAAATATTATATTTGAAATATATTTCTGTTCTCTCTTATTATTCCATGTTATTAACTTAACGTTTTACAATATTCTTTTATAAATATTCCACGAACAACATAATTCTGTTTTTTTATTTTGAAAATAAAGAGAAGTTGGTATAGTTCTAATACAAGTCATCACGAGTGACCTCCCTTCCTACATTGCCAGTCAACGTGTTAATGTACATTTTACATAATGAATTTATTGCACGCGAGAAATAAGTTAGTTACCATTCCATTATATATACGTGTTAGTTATTATCGCGTGATACTTTGTACAGAAGAACAATGGTAAGAAAAATCAGGCTGCGGTGACATTAAAAACACAGTTCCTTTACTCCAATCGCAAAGTACCGATCCTTGATTTCAAAGAAGGTTCCTTCCAGTTACTTCTAAATAACAAAAATTCGATACCAAAGGTTTCACGATTAAAAGTAACCCTTTTTTTCCTTCTTCTTTTTCTTCTTCTTCTTCTTCTTATTTCTTTCAACTCGTTCACTTTAACATTCCATTCTTCAAACCCAACACTTATGAAGTTTAAAATTCACCTCGAATTATAAACGAAACTCCTGCACTATAATTTCTATTACGCAAACACGCAAATAGAAATGAGTATAATACTCTATACCCCTCGTTAATCGAAAAATTATTTCCAATACCATTGAATGATTTCTTCGATAAAAAAAAAAAAAAAAAGAAATTGAATTCGGAAAAAGAAGCAAAACTAAAAAAGAAAACCGATCCGGTCGAAGAGAAGACTTTTTACGACTTGGAAGTAGTGTCGGTGGATAAGGGGTAAGGGAAGGGGGGGGGAGGTTAAAGAAAAAAAAAAGAGACTTTAAGGCGAGTGGCGTTAGGAACAAAAGTACTTCCTTCAGCCCCTTTCCTTTTTCCTCTCGTAAACGCGCGTGTGCCACTCGCGTGACTTCCTGACCCGAAGCGAGCGGACCTCGACCCCCTGTATATTTGTGCGTGTGTGTGTGTGTACGAATGTGTCCGAGGGCAACCCTAACTTTCCTATGATAATTACGTAGTCCGACACGACGCGTGCCAAACGAGCAAATCGGTGATCTGACCTGATCACCGATTGTTGTCACTTCTTTTTTTTTTTCTTTTATTTTATTCGCTAACCCAGAATTTAATAAACATTAATAATGTAGAAAAAAAAATATTCGAAATTTTCTTCTGGCAAATCGAAAAGATCTTTCTTCTTGTTCCTTTTCTCAGAAGGCAATGTAGCCACTTTGATAGAAGGAAAAAAGGGACGACAACGGGGTTGGCATTCGTGCTTGATAGACGTTCAACGACGCAGGGTTAAAGTGGAAGCGCAATCCGTGCACCCTCCTTACCCTAACGTAGGAATCGGAGATGAATGCTAGCCGATATGGCGGGGGAGTCAGCCATGCGTGAACGTGTCACGCATAGGCACGTGCCCATGTATGTACTACCGAAAGACATAATACGAGTTGCGAGACAACGACTAGTATAGTCGTCCTCGTCCTGTTCATAACTCCCCACTCATTCTTCTTCTTCTTCTTCTTTCCTTCTCGCCAATATGCTACGGTCGGACGTTTCTTTGACGATTCCATTCTGTTTTGTTACATGGACGACTGTAGCAAAGTTACTCGTTCAATGAGAGAGAAAGATGGAGAAATAACTAGGAAGAATAATGGTGTAAGAAAGATAAGGAACAATTCTTATTCTCGTGTCAGTCATACATTTTCTTTCATTATCTTTTTTCTTTTTCTTTTTAATCGAATTACAAATCGAGTTGGGACGATAGTTTATTTTTGAAGGGCACGCGCCCCCGCTCGTAAATAATGATCGATGATCCTACTTAAATCTGATTATGATCTTGACGATAAGTTGATACATGATATTATAGAGTAGACCTTTTATATAGAACCAAGGGTTTAACACGAGTCATATGTTATATAAATATGGATTATGCTTATACTTAAAGAAAGATATTTTTTTTTGTTAACATAGCAAATTGACATCATTTAATATATTAAATATGAATTGGTTAAAAATATGAAGTTTACACTAAATTAAGCATAAATTACGTGATATCTCTTTTTTTAGGGGGAGGGAAAATGGACTTGCGCCACTTTCAAAGTAAACGATCCATATATATATATATGTATCTACGAGCGTAAAAATATATACGGCAGATGAAAAGAATTTTCTATGGGGAGTAGAGAAAAGAGAAAAAAAGAAAGCGTGACGACTTTACGCGCGACTTTGACTTTTCGTCGTGCGGTCAGAAATTCGAGCGGGTATTTCCCAGTGCGGAACCGCGTACGGGAGCTGGGGGGATACGCTAAAGGGATACGGATCGTGGGCAACAAGTCACCGGGAAACGACGCGTGACCATAGTCTTCGCGCTGCCAGATTTACGAGCTGAAATAAAGAAAGAAAGCAAAAAATAAGCGAGAGAAACGTTGTTTTTTTTTCTTCCTTAGAAGATCACCTCGTGAATTTGGTATTTTCATTATTAACACATTTCAATGAGATTTATTAAACGAAGTAATATAATTAACGAATGATTTATTCGTTGAAATAGTATTTGATGATTTTGAAGAAAAATTGTATGCATGTTAGAAAAATAAATCGATATTAACTTTTCAATACTGTTTAGTGTAAGCTCTGAACTTTTCCATCACCCCTCTCGTAGGTTCAAAACTTTTAACTGATATATAAAATCCATGTGAAACTTCTCTCTTGAACATTGAGATTTTATTGCTCGCACAGTGTATGGTCCTGATGAGCCTCCTAACAACTATGCAGAATATTAAAAAACTGTATATCTTGTAAACTTGATTCTCCCGTTGTTTAGAAAAAATCACGCGATTGAGCGTGATCACAATGAATTATGTTTAGCGAGATAAAGAAAAAAAAAAAGCTTAGCAGGAGAAGGTGCCAAGATCGTGACACGTCGTGTTCACTCGAAAACTTTTTAAAAAAGAAACCTCGCTTGCCGAGTCACGCAAAGACGTGTGACTTATAACTTGGCACTTAGGTTTATTAACTTTCTCATTTAAAAACAACTCGGTAGAAACCCTTTTAGAGTATTCTTCTTATTTTAGATGGTGACACAATGTTCAAGGATTAAAAGTTAGTTTAGTTAATAGAATTACAAGAGAGAGAGAGAGAGAGAGAGAAAGAGAGAGAAAGAAATCTTAAAAGAATCTTGCGTTCAAATTTTGTCAACTATTTTTCTTGTATATTATTTAAAAGAACAAATCAAAAATAAAAATAAAAATGAAGATGAAGAAGTTGGTAGTTTGGTAGGTTCCATGCCCCGTTGACTGATAGAATAGCAGCATTGTCATTGTGCTAGCTATGTTTGAAGGAGCGAAAAAGAGCTCAGTAAACCGGAATAACGGGGACCTTTGATCCTCCCTCGAGGAAGGTACGTTCACCTAACGGGATTACCCCGCCCAACGTAATTGCTTGGAATGTGCGACAATGGGGTACTAGGATGGATCCAAAACCGATTGTTGATATTCTTAACTTCGCTCTAGGAAATTTAACAACATAAACAGTTCTTTTTAAGTATTACCAAATCTTTCATTTTATTTATTTCAATATTAAAAATAAATCGAAGTATTTAGTCAGAAAAAAATCATGAATATTTTAATTAACAAATAAATTCATTTTAAATAATTGCTAGAAAACTAAAGACTCGTCAATTTTGTAGAAAAGTATTTTAATTAAGAAATAAAAGAATAGAAAAAAAATATTCTTGCAACCCTGCGGCCACGGTGATTGAGGCAGACAACCCCCATGGACAAGGCGAGATTCGTCGACGCCTGGCAAAGATCGTCGTCTCCTTCCCATCCTTGTCCGAACCCTCGATGATGCTTTTTTTCCCACCCGTCCCCAATCAGAAGAGAAATCAAATTGTTTAACACAGCGGACACCAACTGCTATTTAAAGGTAGCATCTGCCGTTCTCTACTTGTCAACTACATTCCTACGATAGGATTTAGTTATTTCTTATTTTATTTATTTATTTTTTTATTTTTTATTTAAATCCCCTTTTATGGATCAACCAATTTATATTAAAATAAATTCAAGAAATTTATAAAAATTAACATAAATCTTGTAATTATCCCTTATTACCCGTGTAATGTCATATAAACTACTAGTCGAATTTGATGGGATCTTTTGACGTAACGGAGTATAACGAAGCGAAATTAAGGGGCATTGTGCCTTAAACAGATTGCACACTCGTTCGAACGTGACCACTAGCCAAGTAACGATGACGAGTGAACATATACACCCAACACAATCCATACACGCACAAACGGAAACAAATATAAGTATATATATGTGTATGTGTGTGTGTGTGTGTGTACACAAAACGTGTGCAAAGAGATGAGTAAACGAGAGGTAGACGAGAAGAAGAAGGAGGAAAAGGAGAAGAAGAAGAAGAAGAAGAAATTGAGGGTAGAAGGGAGTGATAAGAAGTAGGATCGAAACTCTGTGAGCATGGAGAAACGTATACTGAGCACTCAGCCCTGTGTTTGCCTACACGGAAATCCTCTCTAACGGATTCTAACGCTCGACCGGGTTTTATACTTTTGTCCGTCTTTGACCGTCCCGATAACTTTTTTTTCTTTCCCCTTTTCTTTCTTTTCTCTCTTATCTCTCATTGTTTTCTTACCAAATTTTTAATCCATGACTAAACATAAAATCATTCCTGATTTCCGAGAAGAAAAAGAAACATAAACCTATTCTCGTCATAAATGTTAGATGCACGTTAATCTTTTTTCAATTAAAAATTAGCTTATATGTGTTCGTTCGATTTATTCTTTTCTTTTTTTCTTTTCTTCTTTTCTTCTTTTTTTAGGGTACGGAGGCAGCCTGTCAAAGTCGGCGTTGGACACACACAGCCACCTCAGGCAGCCTGGTATGTAGTAGGTAGATATTCTTGAGAAGTTCAAGTATTTATCTCTTATCACAGTTTCAAAATAACGATATTATGAATTAATCAAATCTTATTCTTAGATCAGGGTTTGCATTGTTAGCTAAATGGATGTGTTACGACATTCGCTAAAGTTTGTAATTTCATTCCTTACCATAGGCATTCATAGATCTTTGTGAATTCTTTCATTTGTTAGATACCAGGTTCTATTGCAAAAAGGTTTTTCATTCAAATCTTTATAAAATTTCAATGTTTCTAGTTACTAGCAGTTTCCCATAGTTTCATCCCATACGTCCATATAGGTTTTAAGATTGATTTATATTAAGTCGTCCTATAAGTATCTTCCTTATTTTTCAATAGAAAATATTTTTTTTATATTGTATTTTATATTATTTAACTAAACAATATAGGATTTCATTCTTATTACCTTTCTCATAATACTATGGAATTTAATAATATATTAGTTGTTGGGATTAATTCATAGCATTTTGCAAGATATGACATGGGTATTACAATATTCTATTTTTACCTTCAATTTAACTCTATTATTTTAATATGAATAAAAGTGCTGCTAAAAGTCATCAGATTTTGGAGGAAATTTATGGTGAATATTTAAACATATCTACAAACACTGAAATGGGAAGTCTTAACCCAAATATTGCTCCTTCAGACTACCACCTGTTCCGATCGATAGCTCATGGTTTGTCAGGGAAAAATTTCACTTCTTATAAAGATTATAAAAATTGGATCTATTCATGAATTTCTTCCAAGAACGAAACGTTCTTTCGACGAGGTATCTGTTTCCTGTCCGAAAAATGGGAAAAAGTAATGGCAAGCGATGAACAGTATTTTCATTAATGTATTTTTTTTTTGTTTTCATTAAAAATAAATCGTTATTATATCGTATAAATATAAAATATTAAGTATAATAAGTTAATTAAGAAAAAGGAAGTAACCTATGGGACAACCTAACACATAGCAAACTCGTTCTCCAAACTTAACTTTGATACTCTGCCAATGAGCCAATAAATCTTCCTTACTCTTTCCTTCGCTAAAGTTGTTTTTGATTTAATACGTTGTTTCCATGTCAGTCTTTTATCCAGAGTCATATCTAAATATCCTTGATTGGAATTAATGTCCCATTGATGACCACATAGGGGACACGCGCGTTTACGGAATATGAAGCTTATATGTGCCGATTTATTTCTTATATCATCTCATAGAAAAGTTCAGATTTATTTTTGGTTTCTCTTTCAGATAACGAACTTATAATACGTAAATAAAAGTACAAACTATTTGAAAGAAAATTTTATTCGTTTAATGAAAATGCAAGTATTACCCGATTTATCTTTAACATAGTTTTTATATATAACACATAAATATAATTTATATATTATATATAGGGAAATAATACATGGAATGACCTTAAAGATTATTTAAACTTACATTGCTAATCACGCTAAGAATATACAAGAAAGTTTCAGGTTCTTAATTTTCCCGTGCCACGCCCAGAAATTTCTCCTTTCTGACGATCGATCGGACTAAATGAACGTTCCCTTTCGAACTCTTCTGTGTTTCTATATTTATCCAGAAAATTTCTTTTTTCATTCTCGTATTTATATAAAAATTATTACAATATTGTATAATATTTATTAGAAAGCTTTTCTATTTTTTCTTTAACGCGCTTAACTGGTCATATGATTGAAATTAATGAAAAATCCTTACGTTTCAATTATTTAAGATTTTTAGGTTTGGTATATTAGGAAAGTTTGTTTCTTTCTAAATTTCATTCATGAAAACGAGGAATTTCGTAGATTTGGGATAAGTCGATGAACGTGAATGATAAGTTTGGAAAATAGGAAATGATGATAATTGAAATAAGAATTGACTAAAAGTCTTAACAAGTCCTCAATATTGTAATTGTTTAGGATCTTTAGGTCTGGTATATATATATATATTACGAAGGCTTCTTGCTTCTTCCCTATTTGAGCACACACATCGGTATACCACCGCCCCTTTCCATTATTAACTCGTAAGTGAGTTACTGTTCGATCGAAAGGCGATCGCTCTGCCACGTATTCGGGGAACTCAACTAGCGAAACGACCTTTGAGGTCCGGCAATTCGGATACCACCCCATACCTATCGTCTACGTCTATCTATTTCTGTCTGCATCTTTCTCTCTCTCATCATCCCCATCGTAATCTGACGAAATATATTTCCTCAGAAGTTATCTGGAAACCTAACCGAAAAAATTATGTCCTTTTTCCGACGAGAAATGTTTCTTTTTTTTTTTTTACAAAAACATACACCAATTGGTCAAATGTTTACAATCTTAGATTAAAATTTAAATGGAACTAATACTTTCTAATTAACCTGTTAACCTAAATTTCAAATATTTGTGTGTTTTGTGTCTTAAAATGAATCTCAATAGAAATTGTTTAATATTTTAAACGATCACACATGATTTAAAATAGCCAAATTCCAAAAATTGTCCAGTCGTATGTTCTGTATCCTAAAATGAATCTCAATTAAAGCTGTCTAACATCTTAAATGATCCCACATGATTTAATCACATATAATTTAATCTCGCATGATTTAATCACGTATGATTTAATCATACATGATTATAATGATGACAACATTAACCAGATACGTTCTATCATATTAAACAATTAAAGATTTATATAATAAATCGAATATATTTATTCCGATTGAATAGTTTTCAAGTTTATGGATAAGAAAGTGCATTATAGGTAGAATAGATTTTTGGCAAATGCGAAGAAATGTTGCGGACGCCCTTTGAACCACTCCGTCTACGGTAGCTCCAATTGAAATTATTATGATCCAAACGAACTCTATTCTATTGTAGGGTTGCGATTATATCCTTTTGTATGACTCTAGAGCCCTTCAAGTCTGAGCAGTAGCGAGCGACGGTGATGACGCATTGTAAAGCTTTTAAAGAGCGATACGGGGAACATGAGGAAATAACCGTGTAATGGATAGGTATATGCTCTAGGGGGAAAAGGCCAAGAAACTTACATCCCAATTTTTGTCCTTCATAGAATGAACAATACTATATTTATAATAATATTATGAACAAATCAATAGGAAATAAATATTTGGATTAATCGTTTACTTATCTATAAAATATTTCATTATCAAAGTCTTCTTCTTTTAATTAGGCGTTTTCACTTACATATATTTTAACACATTTACCGTTATTTCATCGATAGACTGGGCACTAGAAGTGAGTATGCAAAACCTGAGGACTGAATTCCACTAATAGATTTGATGATGTGTGAAGTGATGATGGGTGAAAATATTGCGAAGCACACAATAACCACTACTATTAAATGAATTAATAGTTATTTTTTGTTCAGGCAATAACCCATCATCACTTTCACCATTAGAAAAAAACTATAAATCATTACTGAAATAATAATTAAAATAATTTTATAGCATATCTCAATCCATTCCCTTAACAAATAAGAATAGAGGGGGTAAAAAAAAATGGATCAAACATTGAATCGGCAAGATCCGTATTATTAATTTTTGACCTATTCTCACACACACGCAACTTAAATCCATTTAAGTCCTCACGTTTTGCATATTCAATTACAACCAACGTCTGCATTAAAAATCATCAAATGTTTTTTTTAGAGTTTAAACTCTACTGATTTTTTGGGGAAATAGGTTAAAAGATAAAGTATCTTATCGTAGATGAAATGATAACTAACCCCAAAATCGGGGATAGTTTTTATCCCTCTCTGAAATGTATTAATTGATAGAATTTATTTAAGGAATTTGTTAATGTCCTAAATTTTGATTATTTCCAGACCCCTATCAAATGTTTAGCGCGACTAGTAGTCGCTTGGCGAGTTCAGGATCCGGTCAAATTCAACTATGGCAATTCCTACTCGAACTTTTATCCGACTCTAGCAATGCGGCCTGCATCACGTGGGAAGGTACTAACGGCGAATTCAAGTTGACCGACCCGGACGAAGTTGCGAGACGTTGGGGAGAAAGGAAATCCAAACCTAACATGAATTATGACAAATTGTCTAGGGCCTTGAGGTAAGCTTTAAACAAAATCTATCAATTACCAAAAAAATACACACTCTCTGTAGGTTAAACAACAAATCGAACGATTTCTACTAACCCCCTACCCTTCCTACCTTCAAAATAACTTCGATCGAAATTTAACCTAGCGAAAAGTAAAAATATAAAAGTAGAAAAGATGATGGGAAAAAATCGTTGAACGAAAAAAACCCGCTTAGGATTGTTCGCGTTGGTTTTTGTTTTTTTAACGTACCGCGAAACACGAAAACACGAATCGCAAGAACGTTGCTCGTTGTTTCACAGAGAGAGAAACGTCACGAAAAGGTAGGAAGGGGAGAAATTTCAATCACTGTTACTCAGACCGGGCAGACGCGGCTATTATTTTTCGATCAGATCCACTGATTATATTATGCGACTGCTCGCTTTTCGTTTTCGCTCCCCCGTTCCGCATCGTTTCCCCACCCACTACTACTAGGCAGGAACGAGAGAACCTTTTAGATGTATATTCCACAACGGTGAGGGAAAAATTACGAGAGGTAGAGAGAACGCGCGTGGCTCTTTCCCCCATCCCTCTTCCACCCATCATCATCGCCCAATCCATCGTCCTCTTCCATCGTCCCTCGATATTCAACGGGAACGTTTAAAATTGTTAATGCTGCTCCGTATTGGTTGTTCGCGTTTCGAGAATTCCTGATCGAGAATTTAATACCCAAACCCTTCTCCCCCCCCCCTTACGAATGATCGTTCGAAAAATTCGATGAATTGGTATTGGTAAGGTAATGATTGAATTTCTAATATAAGATTTAGTTAAAAGAAATCCATTATTGTTGCACAAAATTGAAGGCTTTATTTAGTATAGTTAAAACAATCTGATTTAAGTCAAATATGCACCGTTTTGTTCAATCACTTGTTGCCATTTTAATAGTAATTCCATTATGACCCTCTCATAGAGACCTTCGTTCCTATTGGCAAAAAACTGGAACAGTCAATTTTCACAAGCTTCTCTGAGGCGAATTTTTCACCAGCAAAATCATTCATCATAGACCGGAACAGGTGGTAATCACTTGGTGCGATATCCGGACTGTAAGGTGGATGCATAAGAACCTACAAACAAAGCTCCCAGAGCTTCTGACGAGTTACTATCGATGTGTGTGGTCTGGCACTTTCCTGATGAAACACAATTCTTCTCCTATTGGCCAAAGCTAGTTGTTTCTGGGCGATTGCTTTCTTCAGGCGGTCTTTGACATCAAAATTACCGGAACGGAATCGACGAAACCAACAGTACCAAGACCATAAACACTATTCACATTTTCAGCCGCTTAACTTCACTTTTTATCTTTATCGAAAAGAAACTGTAAAATATAGCGTATTTTCTCTTTGTTTGTGTCCATCTTTGAAGTACACTCTAACAATAATGAGCCAACTAATCACAAATTTAACTACAGAATTTTTTACTTCGAAATCTTATCTTTCTAAAGCTATCTAGCGTAATCTGATCGTATTTATACAACGATAGGTACATATTACTAAAGTCATCTATTTCAACAATAATGGATTACCTTTTACTATAACTTATAGAATCATAGGGAAAATATGGTTCCAATGAAGGATTGTTCTACAGGTACTATTACGACAAGAACATCATGACGAAGGTTCACGGGAAGAGGTACGCGTACAAGTTCGACTTTCAAGGTTTAGCAGCGGCTACGCAACCAGCTGCGGCAGATCCAGCGGCATACAAATACCAAAGTGAGCTGTTCATGTCCGGTTATGGTCATGCCAAGTTGAACCTAATGCCACCACCAGCCGCATCGGTTTCGGTCTCTGTACCAGGTGGTCTATTCCAATCGGCATCGAGTTATTGGTCCACGACACCAAGTGCGAATCTTTACGCCGGTCACCACACAGCATCGGGTCACGTGCCACCACATCTTGGCAGCTATCCACATTACGCATGACCTTCTGCCGAACATTGGGGCACGCTTGGTACGCCGCGTTAAACGAAACAAAAACAAAATTCAACTATTTCATTCCGTTACCGAGGAATATATAATATATATATATATATCTGTCCTAACTATCTATCTCTTTCCCTCCAACTATCGGTGGAAGGAACAGGGGGACCGGGGGAAAGAGGATAATAAACTCGGGATTTAAATACGTCTCGATGGAGTCCAACTTTGGTCGCGTCCATGATCGATTAACACGGGACGTGCGTTTTAAAACAACATCGTGCACCGTCGTCTCATTCCCCACTTCCCAATCCCCCTTTCTCATACCTATCACCCTGCCATCCCTCTTTGCTCTACAAGTAACTATCTTAAACTACAAATCCCATTGTTTTTTATACTTTGTTATATTTTATCCTAACGCGTTTAAATCATTTTTTTGTATTCTATCTACTACGTACACTACTACTACTACTACTACTACTGTTCATGGAAATATTTCATTGAAAAATAATCTAATTTATTTTTTATAAATCTTTCATAATTATTAATTACCAAAAAAAAAGGTAGCATCTGTTTTTACATCACGAGTTAATTTCTTTGAATACAATAATTGTACGATATTACAAATCATTGTTAAAATTACGAAAGGTAGTTTACGCAGTAGTACGAGTCAACGGATATTCTCACGTATCAAAAAATCATACCTTAATCCCTTAGAAAAAAATTCCTCCCGTTACTTTTCTTTCCCCCTACCGACGTTCCGCGATTCTTCGATACAGGATTGAGAAAAAAAAAGATTAACATCAAAAATATGTGTAATATTCTCGAAAATAATTAACGTTATAGTCTATCACTATAGATAAAAACGTAAATAATTCGTGATTGTAAGAAACGCATCCCGTCGGGACGATTTTCCCCGATAATTTCGTCGGTCGACGGTGCGCTCGGGATTCTTGTAAGATCATTGTAAATAAAGTATATTGCATTATGCGAACGATCACGACGTTCCTAGAAACGGATTTTCTCTTCCGATAACGATTTATCCTTACACCTTAAATTATTATCAAAAGATGTTAATCTGAATTTGAATGTGAAATATATGAACGAATGACCATACCTAATTCCTTAAATTAGGCTAAATGTAAAACAATCATGTAACGATAAATCGTAGGATCAGAGTTTTTTTTTCCATTTAAACGTCGATTGATCGTTTATCGATAAGAAATCAACGTTATTTCGTCAACGAAACGTTGGATTTTGCTACCCCGATCGAATCGGTTATGAAAAATCAAATCGGACATGTTTATTCGAAAAAAAAAAGAAGAAAAAAATTAATGAAATCAAGAATAATCCGAAAGGAGTGTCATATCAATCGATTTACATTTTATCAATCATCTACAATTTTTATAATTGAAAAAAACCATACGATTTGGAACCAAAAGTAAAATTAATATAATACGTTCAAAGATATAAACGATAAAAAAAAAAGTACAGATTATTGTGAAGGGGAGGGAGGGTTAAATTCGACGATATAATCGAATAACCGATCGTCGATTTGGGTTTCAAAAAAAGAAGAAGAAGATGGTGAATAAAAAAAAGCAATGCGTGTATTATAAACTCTTTTAACTTATTTGTTATATAATAATAATAATAATAATATTATTAATATTAAATAATAATAATTATAATGATAATTATAATAATAATAATAATAATAATAATAATAATAATAATAATAATAATATTAATGGTATAGATAGAGACGCCTCGTCGTGTCGTTCAAACGACAGGTAATAGCAAAGATACACTTCTTTATACTGTGTCCTATTCGCATGCAGTTGCAAAGAAGTGCGAGTTCGACAAATGAAAATAAAAATAAATAAATAAATTAATTAATTAATTAATATATATATATGATACGATATATATATATTAAAAAAATAAATAATAAAAAAAAACCACACCACGCAGCGAGTTAACATCGATTCTTTCTCAAGCGATTTTACCGTGATTTATTATTACAATTTAAACAATTACGTATATATATATAATAATAATTACTAACAAGGGCTAGCATCCAACATTCCCTCTCAGATTTTTATTGAAACTTTACACATGTGTAGATTTTGATTAGTATTATTACATTCACCGTATAACTATGCAGATGTGATCAATCCTTGCTGAGATATCAACTAATGAAATGTTAATAAATAGTTGAATACTCATATGTACTTGTTCAAG
This sequence comes from Mischocyttarus mexicanus, assembly GCA_023678845.1. Taxonomy (NCBI): domain Eukaryota; kingdom Metazoa; phylum Arthropoda; class Insecta; order Hymenoptera; family Vespidae; genus Mischocyttarus; species Mischocyttarus mexicanus. The sequence goes on along the minus strand of JACGTP010000003.1, from coordinate 3,382,906 downwards.
CTTTGAACAAAATTTGAACAAGTGACTTATGTTAATTTTTGAAATGAACAAATAAATACATATGCGTATTCGATTATTTATTAAAATTTCATTAGTTGATATCTCGGAAAGGGTTGATCACATCTGCATAGTTATACAGTGAAATTAATAATACTAATCAACATCTACACATATATAAATTTTCCAAAAATATCTCAAAGGTAATATTGGCTACTACTAGCCTTTGTAAAAACCAACATGCAGAGGAAAAGCCAAAAAAAGAAAAGAAAAGTAAAGTAAAGTAAAGTAAAGCAATGATTTTTCTTAACGCGATTAAATTATTTTCCACGATCCAACGCAACCAATTTTAATGGTCGTCCTCGTTCCTTGAATTTGAACGAATGAAATAAAAAGAAGAATAAAAAAACAACAATAATAATAATAATAATAATAATAATAATAATAAATATTTTCTATTAAACGATGTTTTTCAATAAAAAAAAAAAAAAAAAACACAAATCCTTCAATACGAGTGTGTGGCTACTCTATCTATGCAAAAATAGAATAAAATAAAATAAAATAAAATAAATATATAAATAAAAGAAAAAACCAAGAAGAAGATAATCGAGGATAACGATCTCGGTGGAAGAAAGGCCAAGGATTATTATTGTTAGCCCCCCATCGTCGAAGAACGCCGAACGCCTGATAATTCGTCTAAAACAAAAATCTTTGGACACCCTTTTCCTTTAACACCAACCAACCCACCTACTCACAACCACTATCCCAAGCTTTCTGGTCCAATTTATTTCTTTTCAATAAGATAATCTTTTACCATATATTAGATTTAATATTAGCATGTTTTTTCTGCTGTCCACAAAACGATGTACCTCTGTCATAGAAGCGTTGGAATAACCAAAATCGTATATGCTGTAAAATACACCATCCGTAACAAGACAAGAAAAGGAAAAGGAAAAAAAAAGAAAAAGAAAAAAAAAAAAACATTAATAAAAGAAAACAATTTATAGAATTAATTTTAATGATCAGAAGAAAAAAAAATAACAAAGATAACGCTGCTCCGTACAATCCATAGAATCGTTTTATGGGATGGGGGGTGGGTGTAATAATATTTAACGACAGGGGTAACACGCGAGATATCGAAAAAGAAAATAAAAGAGATAACTTGGAAATAAAAAGAAAGAAACTAAAATACCATAGCTTTCTCGTTTAAAAACTATTGGCAATATTCTATACGATTCCATGGGATGTCGGAGAAACGCTCGTGTAGATAGGGTGTTTTCATGTGTAGGACAAGTAGAAACGTAGACGAATTAGATTTTAGATCGCGAGTGAGTGTGTGTGTGTGTTCGTGTGGGTGATCGAATACATGTGAAATAGAAAATGAGAGAGAAAGGTAGAATATATGAAATTGTGTGTATGTGTGTGTGTAGCAAGCAAGGAAGAAGGAAAAAGAGAGAGAGAGAGAGAGAGAGAGAGAATGCAATGTTGAAATCGAATCGGACGAATGTGATGTATACTTTTAACGTGTATGTATGTATGTGTGTGTGTGTGTATGTCTCTCTCCGAGTCGTAGGAGAGTGGGCGTGATTTTTAAAAATGGTGGAAAGCCGATGATAACGATGACGACGCTGATGATGATGATGATGATGATGATGATAATAATGATGATGATGATGATGATGATAATGGTGATGATGATGGTGATGATGATGATGATGACGGTGACAATGATAAATGCAATGGCGGCGAGGATGTCTGGCACTAGCGTAGACTGCGTTAGGTTAGGTAGATAAGCGACCCCTCTCATGCAGCAAGAAAAGTAAATTCACATATAGAACACCCCGTATGCATGCAAAAGGAAGGAAAGAGAGACTCCAAAGGTCAGGAAACAAGCGGCTGGCTGCTACATGTATGCGATGACTATGACTACGGACAGGTGGGAGAGGAGATAAAAAGGAAGGGAAAGGGAAAGGGAAAAGAAAGGAAGAAAAAAAGTATAAAATTAAAATAGAAAGTGAAGGGAAGCGAAAAAATGAAGATAGAAGAAGAAGATAGAAGAAGAAGAAGATGGAAGAAGAAGAAGAAGAAGAAGAAGAAGAAGGAGCAACAACAAACAAACAAAAATTAAAGAAAAGGAATATGCGAGAGAAAAAGAGGGGACGCTGTTGTTGTTCTTGTTGTCGTGCGCTTGTATTAAAGTCGCCATGTTCTAATTAAACGTGCCGACGGGGTTGTATCAGTCGTCGGCAAAATCAATGTGAACAGTACAGTGTCCAAAGTTGTGTATATAGGTATTTGTATCTTCATCTCACTCTCTCTCTCTCTCTCTCTCTCTCTCTCTTTCTTATTCTTTTTTTTACCATACACGAAAGAGAAAAAGAGACAGAAATGGGAAAAGGCAAAGAGGTTGTACAGAAAGAATGAGAAAGGAAGGGAAGGTGAGTGGGTGGGTGAGGGAGATGATGAGAAAAAGAAGAAATAAAAGGAAAGAACACGGTAGGTCAGCCTTGGTTGTCGGCGGTTGGCGAATTGGTCGGGTTGCCATGGAGAAGAGCGAGGTATTCCTCCCTAGGTTCGGGACCGCCCCCCAACGGGAAACCTCCATTCGGGAAATTCGTGGCGTCGCCGAAGCTGCCACATTGCCGGAGGTTTAGCTCGGCTCGGCTAATCGATTCTGCTACCAATCAGCGCCCGCGCTCTTCCACCTTCTGCCATCCTCCTCCTTCTCCTCCTTCTCCTCCTCCTCCTCCTCCTTCATAACCTTCTACCTTCAACTCTCTTTCTCTCACCCTACCACCCTTTTTCCACCCAGTCACCATTTTTCTCAATCCAAGAACACACAGAGAAACTTCTCTATTCTCGTCACCTTCTCACGATTCAGTTGTTGTTACTTAGAACACCACCTACGTATCCTTTCTTATCTATTTCTTTCTACTCCTTTCCTATCACCGAGCTATCCTGTTTTGTCTATTCCTGCTTTCCTATTATTATTTTCTTTTTTTTCTACCCATTTACCGAATTACTATATCACCAGTATGAACTCCCTATCTTATAAATGTATATTTACTTACCACCCTCGTCACCCCTTTTCAAAATTTTATTTTTATCTACACCTACCACCATAACTCCCTACTACCTTATAACCAATATCTCTATTCTCTTTTTCATTCGCCAAAATACAATACTAACAAAATAGAGAGAAATTCTATTTTATGAAGAAACAATCAGAAGATACAAGCTATTGGTTTCCTCATCCTGACCATCCGAGGACACTCAAGGAAATAAATTTCTTTACGTTGACCATCCAATAATTCGATTATCAGAAATTTCATTTCACTTATCTTTTTTCTTTATTTTATTTCATTTAAATTTGATTTTTTATCTTGGAATCGTTGAGACACAAGAATATTCCTTTATTTTGTTTAATTTTTTTTTTTATTGATTTTTTTTCCTGCAGAAATATATTGAATAATATTCGTCGAGAAAAAACATGTTCCGAGGATACGAAACTACTCGAATACTACTACGTGAATCAAGAGGACATCTTTAAAAATGATTTTTCTGTTTTTAATTTTTTCAAATAAAAAAAATCTTTTAAATCAACGACTTCGAATCTACGAATCTGAGAATTTTAAATGGAAATGTGATTATATGTTAGTAACATCGATCAGATGTTATGTTAAAGTATAGTATTTCCATAAAATGTAATGTGCATTCGCCGGTAGTAATTTTCGGCTGTTTTGAAAGATAAATAAATTCTGTTAAACAATCAATCTACTTTATTAACGATCGAACAATAAATAGAATCTAATCTAATACAACACCGCCATTTTGAGAAAGCAACCTGTTAAAAAAACATTATTTCCGTAATGTTTATTACATTTGAATAGGAAAAAAAATTACAAATATTTCTTTTCTTTTCTTTTTCTTTAAAAAATCATAATTATTAGTAAAGATCATTTTAATTATCTTATTGAATTAAAAAAAAACTTACTTCGATTTCTGGCTTGAAGAATATTTGAATATTGTGTCTAACCTCGAAAGATTTCATGCTTCTTCGGGTCACCGTTAGTTCGATTACACTTTATGATTAAATTTTATTTGAATCGAGTCTTTACACATTAACACACGAAATAATAAAGCTTTGATTTATCCTTTTACTAAAACACTTTTTCGTTTAAAAAAAAAAACCCGTTGCACGATTGTCTTTCGTTTTCTTCGATCACGTATACTGAATTATTTCACTTCGTAATATTACCGCGAAAAAATGTTAATTATCGATTGATCAAATCGATATTAAATAACTCTATTTTGTAATCCAATCACTGCTTAGTATTTAAATCATACAGAACTACAAGCGCCCTCTCATTGCACAGTTCCGTGCTTTCTAACAACCAATCACGTTTTAGCGCGGTTTTTAAATTATTCAAAAATTTTCACAATCATAATACCTTAATATTACAATAAATAAAAGAAGAAAATATATCTGTATTATTTCATTAACTATTTTTCTTATACACGACATAACAGATACTTGGTAAGAAACTAATCGTAGATAAATACCTAACTCATAGAGTGCGCAACGTTATAATTAAAATTATCCACGATCGGTAAAACAATTTTCATATGATAAATCAGTCCTGTTATCACGGAGAATTTCATCTTTTTTTATATTTATCTTCAAATTCCTATAATTACAAATTTTCATTAATATAATAAAATCTATTATTAGAGTTTATGAATCAAAATATATTGTATGATATGACGAATATGTCGTATTTTAGTTTATTATAAAACGAAATGTTTAATTAATGAATAATAAATATTATAGATTTATAGATATATACTTATATATATATATATATATATACATAACCATTAAAAGATACGAAAATTACATTTTCTAGTTTTTATATGTGATAATGCGTGATATGAGCATGAAGTAATCATTCAACATATACATGTATGTATGTGGTACACTTAGCGACGAAATATCAAACACCACGTCGTATGTTTCTGGACAATATCTACCTGCAGAGACTTAGTCATCGATATTTATTTTCAACGATTCGCTTCTAACGATAGAATTGTCATCTGTAACTTAAAATCATAGAAAGAAGTGTATTAATTTTGATTAGAATTTCCATTAAACTATTTAAAATGAGTACGAAACATTTGACCACGGGTAAGTAGAAAATAAAATGAAATTTTTAAATATGGGATTAGAATAAAAGGCGTGTTAATAATATTTCTTAAAATATTTTTTTTTGATAGGATCGATTTGCCCACCCATCGCTTCTGGAAAAATCCGTTTGTATAGCATGCGTTTTTGTCCATATGCCCAAAGAGTTCATCTCGTATTAGATGCCAAAAAAATTCCGTAATTATTTCAAAAACAAAATCTTAATATATATATTTATACATTTTTGTCAATGATTAGATAGTAGTTTTTATTCTTTTTTTCTTTTCTTTTCAATGTATACGCGTATATTATTTCTTACAGGTACGACGTTGTTTATGTTAATTTGACCCAGAAACCAGAATGGCTGTTAGAGAAAAATCCTCTTGGAAAAGTTCCTTGTATAGAATTAAACGGAGGGGAAGTGTTATACGAAAGTCTCATAATAGCTGAATATTTGGACGAAGCTTATCCAAAAAATAAATTGTTTCCGCTGAATCCTTTGGCCAAGGCTAAGGATAAATTGTTAATCGAAAGATTCAACGGAGTTATTACCAATATGCATAAGGTTTTTACAGAGTGATTATTATTTTCATTTTTATTTTCATTTTTATTTTCATTATTTACTTTCAAGCGTTCTATTATTATATTTATTTATTTGACATTAATTCTGTAGATTTTCTTTTTTAATTTATTTATTTTTAATTTATATGTTTAACCGTAGTCTTAAAACACTATTATTGACTTTAAACCGTTGTTTTCTAATATGAACTTTAATTTTATATACATTCTTACAGTTATGTGAAGGAATGGTAGATGGTGAATTATTTAGCGAAGCACTTGCTAGTCTTGAATTTTTTGATAGAGAATTAGTTAAAAGAAGAACACCGTTCTTTGGAGGTTCTTCACCTGGTATGTTGGATTTGATGATTTGGCCATGGTGCGAAAGAGCAGATATTATTAGGATCTTGCGTGGAGATGAATTCACAATATCTCGTGAACGCTTTCTAAGACTTGTAAGTTAAAATCTTCTAGTTTCTTAAGCAAATATACAAACTATATTTTATTAACATTATAATATTTATTTCTACATAGTTTGAATGGAGAAGCGCTATGAAGGAAGACGCTGCAGTTAAGGGAAGTTATTTGGATGCTGAAATACATGCTAAATATATGCGCAGTAAACTTGCCGGAACAAGTCAATATGATTTTCTTTAATTTCTTTTAAAACAAATTCTCTATATTTAAAGGCCTCGAAAATTGAGTTCATTTAAACTGACTTAATAATTGTTTCTACATGTTTACGTAGAAACACAACTAACTTAAAAAAAAACAAAACATAGAAATATGTTCAATACTAAATCAAAGTATAATGTTGCATTTATATAATATATAAATAACAGGTTACAACGCTTATACAGCGCTTAGATATTAAAGATTCAGTTCTAATATTTTATTTATATTTCTTTTTTTTAAATGTGATTATATATTTATATGGAAATAGGCAAAATGGAGTATAAATGTATATCAATATTATACAGTTGCATGACTATTAAATATGCATTATTATTAATATTATATAAATACATCTGATCAGCTTTAATATTATCAATATTATTTATATGGAATGCATAAGTATATTATAATATGTAATATATATTATATATATATATATCTATATTTGATTTACATTATTAATGAAAAATCCAATATAATTCTACGATAGAAAAATAGTAAAATGATATAAAAATTATTTATAATACTGAAATGTGCATGGTACAATTTCGGTAGATACATTTTCTTACGTTGTATTTATAAAAGCTGTTGATTTCTCATTATTAATAAAAATACAATATACGCCATAAATTAAAAAGCAAATGAAAATTAAACAAACTATGATAATGAATGATCGCCTATCCTCTTTTCTTAAACGATCTAATTGTTTCTTATTAATTTCAAGCATTCGTTGAATCTCTTCTATTTCTCTTTCCAATCTTTCACGAGTTTCAATAGTTAATAACTTAGTTTTTAATAGTTTTCGAATTGTATCAATTCTATTAAAAGATACTTGTACTAGCTTGTCATATTTAAGAACCTGAATGATAAGAAAAAATAAGTTATGTTAATAAATCATTCACAATATATATTTATTAATAATTTATGTTTTTTATAATATACAGGGTGGTCCACGCAACGTGTGCACCGTTATAACTTTCAAAATATGCATGGCATGAAAAAATTTTAAATACTAAAGTAACATGGTTTTAAAGGGTACACTATGTAGTGCATTAATTTTTTGGAAAGGTTGAAACATTTCAAAGATCTGGAGGACAACTTTATCTTTTTAAACAGAATACTATATTTTTTATGCTAAAATATGGTCGAGTATCAAATTCTGAGTAAAAAAGTATTAACTTTTATTAACCTTAAAACTAATAGCTAACGAATAATTTCACTTTATTACTTAAAAGTTGTCTTAGGTTAAGGCCTAATAAAGGTCAATACTTGTTTAGTTATAAAGGTGCACACGTTGCGTAGACCACCCTGTATATATACATACATAATATATATATATATACATATACCTGTACATTGTACGCATTTTGATACAAGCATATCTCTTCAGAATTCATCCCGTCTCCTATTTTTTTAATATTTGGTATAAAATTTTTAATTAGACTTACACAAATACCATTTCCTTGTTTTAGTTTAATTAGTTTAGTTTCTTCCTATTTTCTGCAGTTATCCTGCTTTAGTAATGCAAATGACTTGAGTAGAAAATAATTTCACACAGTTTAGAACGATGAATCGTAAAAAGTGATTTTACTGTATCACGTAGTACGTCAGACATTATAGATAACAATACAGAACCCTTCATAAATTTTTCCAGAATCTTATGCAAAATGAAAAAATATATTTTTTTATTTATCATAAAGTTAAGCTTTATTAAACAATTAATATATGAAAAATATTTATCCTTATAGATATTAATTAAATAAAAATTAATTGAATTTCTTTTTTCAATTTTTTGACCATTGCTGGACTTTCATAGCACGGGGTTCATACACCTATAAATACGATCCTGCAAAAACTATATCTAACAAACTCACATTTTTAAATGACTAGTTGTGTTAACAGTGTCGTAACAAAGTTCGATTCGGTGAAGATTTTTAAAAATTGTTAATGTAAAAAAATATTATAATTGTTAATTGTCTTGTTATTTATTAGTTAAATAATATTCTCATAGAAATATTTAAAATAAATATTAGTCTAACACATAAAATTTCTTTTTTAATATTTATTATATTTATTTATTCAGTGATTAAGTAAAGTGATTAAAGAATAAAATAAAAAATGACTCGTGGTATTGATCTTATTAAAACTGTTTTAGAACGTATTGCTTCATCTAATGGCTTTGGAAAATGTATGAAAAACGTATGTATATATTTTTTTTCTGTTACAAATATTTCAATATCTAAGAATAATGATCAGAGATTTTCTATACCATTTAGGTAAAAATACTTTCTGCAGGGGATGGCAATTGTAAAGCTGAATTAACTGTTTCCGAGGAACATTTAAATTCAGGAGGTACATTACATGGTGGTTTTACAGCAACTATTATTGATTGCATTTCAACTTACGCCTTGATGACTTGTGGAACCGGTGCCCCAGGAGTTTCTGTAAACATGAATATTACGTAAGATATATATATATATATATATATATCTAAAAATTTTATGTTCATTACTTTATTACAATATTTAGGAATATGTGGAAAAAGATTTGTAACTTATATGTTGATATACATTATTTACATCATCATCCTAGTTTAGTCTTTTGATTATTCTTTTTTTTACAATGCACATTCTGTTAGATTAAGTATACATTATCTACTTTGATTATTTAATAATAAGAGTTAGTGTAGAAAGTATGAAAACTATGTAATAGAGTTTATGTTTTCTTTTATTTCTAAGATATATATTTATCTAAAGTTTCTTCATTTTACATATGTCAATGGCACAGATACATGAAACCTGCATTTCCTGGGGACGTTGTCGAAGTTAATGCTAAAACTATACGCGCTGGACGCACTTTAGCATATCTTGCAGTTGATCTCACCAAAAATAATGGTAAAGATATTATTGCTAACGGAAAGCATATAAAGTTTATTGCATAAAGAAATATTTAAAAAAAAAATCTAGGGTTTTATAATAATTATTATATGTAATATACTATATAAAGATATTATATACATAGATACTTAAAACAAAAATATTTTTGTTCATCTTAACAAATTAATATAATTTTCTGATCCACAATATATTCATAAGAATATATTGAAATTTAATCAAAACTATACGCTGACGTTTATTTTTACCACTTAATGTAATTCACTTTTATAAAAAGCGAAAAGAAAGATAAAACATATTGAAAAAGTATTTCTATTTTTTTTGTTTCCTCACATTTAACTATTGATCTTGACTATATTTACAATAAATGCGTACACAAATTTGGTTTTGATGAAGAAAAGAAACAAAAAAGCAGCACGTGCAAAATTGCAAAAGAAAGATGCATAGAAAAAATACATTGAAAAATTATCTAACAAATAATATTACATTAACCGTGTTATTTCAACGTTTTGGCATTTGACAATAATGATTTTAATTCGCTTATCCTCTGTGACAAAGAATCAGCGAATTTTTGTAGTTTCACAGATTTCTCTTCAGCCTCTTCTATCATTTTTTCCAAATAATCTATTTTTTCGCTATCTTTGGAAGAAATTGCTTGAAATTCTAGATCGTTATGCTCAGGCGACAAATATTTGGCAGCGTTTCGTCTAAAACGTGATATGGTGTTACTGTTGCCCTCGCAATTGTCACAGCAATCTGACCAAATGCTTAAATCTAAATATGGTATATTATCGCAAGAGGTAAACTTGTTATCGTAGTCATTTGGTAATAAAAAGACGTTAGGTTGAATGCGATCAATTTTATCCCCATTATCGCAAAGTATTCTTGCCAAGGTGACTTGTTGTATCTGGGCTAATTGTTCTGGTCGAAAATTCGAAGGATTCTCGTACCAAAATCTATCACCGTTTCTAATTCGACGAAATTGTTCAACTAGGAGACATTGAAATAGTGGGCCGACTTTTGCATCGGGAAGTTGATCCTCCAGAATACCACCAACCCATACATCTATGTTACCAGGATGTCCATACAGTTCACGAAGTTTTTGTCGAACTTTCGGGTCTCTTATATCAACGACTAAATCATCGAAAGTTTCAATATCAGTCAGGTTGCAGTATTTTCGCCATTCCAAATAACCCGGGATACCATGGTCTCGTGAACGTTGAATATTCATAGCAGCTAGATCCAAGGCCACTGCGTGAGCCGTACGAAATAGTTGTTCAGTTAGTTCGAGATTCAAGTTTTGTTCAGGTAATTTAAGTTTTGCTGCTGTAGCATACATCCCTCTTATCAAGGGATCAACGCCACCTTCTTCTACTAATCTCCATGGTGCAAAGAAAGCGTCTCGTAAAGGTAAAGCACCTTGTGGAATAGATTGGAAAGATTCGTTTAATCGTTCTAAACGTGGTTGTATCAATGAATGACCGAAACGAAGGGCTGCCGTTGCAAAAACATTCGATATACTCGCATCCAAATCAGGATCGTATCTCTTGTAAGGTCCTAAAAGTTTGTCAGTTGTATTACCCAATACAAGTGGTATCCAATATTGAAAAGTAATATGTTGCATTTCAGCACCAACAATTCTTCTTGCTTCTTGATACAACTTTTCACCGTTCCAATGTGGGTTTAATTCGCGTAATTTACGAGCTATTCTATTGTGTTCTCTTAACCATATCGTATGCATCGCTAATAATCCTACTTGCTCGTTAGCACGAATATCACCACCGACGAAACAATTGATAGAACTTTCTAAAGGATTTCTACGACAATCTACGAATTGACCAGAAGCGTAAGGAAGCAAAGCTTTGCGACCAGGAAATATTGGACCTTCTCTTAATAATCCATGATTAGTTGTTAAATCTCGTAGATTTCGAGCAAGTTCGTCGTCGTATCCGTAAACTTGAGATGCATCTAAATAACTGGTAAGTTGATTCAATTGTTCACGAGGCATTAAATGACCCCACAATAAGCTTGTTTCTCCGGAACCACAAACAGCACTGGTCCTAACGAAATCGATGCATCTTCTATTTTGTATACGAGGATCGCCAGGTGGTACTTCCATGGGAAAACAAGGTGCAGCGTTTTCACAAGATTTTTTACAATCTATACCATCCCAAGATTCACTAGATACCGATGGTAAAGCATGATCAAGATCGTGATCGACAAATTGACCCCATTGCATCACCATATGAGTTATTCTATCATCGGAAGTGATATCGTGGGTTGATATCAAAGTGGTAGAAACTAGACGAGCTGCTGGTTTTGGATATCCATAATAACGGCGATCCTTTTGCCATCCAATTGGCATAGAAAAACCATTCTCGTAAATAGGTTGGAGTATCCTTCGGAATCCTGTATACGATGAACCCCAAGTTGGATGTCTAAGATTATTACAACTACCATCTATACTACGATACTTGTGATGGAAACATATATTCGTACAATTCTTCTGTCTCCTATGACCAGTACATCCAGATAATCTTTCAATCTCTAATACCTATAAATTAAAATAATATTACCTTTTGTTATATATAGTTCATAAGAATCTTATATACACACGAGAATAAATGAAGATAATACCTGATCAGATGTTAAGATTTCTTCGTAACGAAATTCATCAGTCACATTAGCCGCAGCACCAGAATTAACCATACGTCGAATATTAACGAGCGTTCTTTCAAAAAGTTCTGCTGGCCTAGCAGCAGCACGACCAATTGCATTTGGAAATCGTGCAACTCTAAAAGGATCGACACGTTTAGATGTACCGTCGCTATTGAACAAACTTTCCAAGGTCTTGTTGATAGCTCTATCTATTTCTTCGGAAGCATCCTTGAACGCTCTTATAACGAGTGAATCTGTCGTTCCAACTTTACGAACACGAACGAGAGCTTGTGCAGTTGCACGACCATAATCGTTTACTGCCGAACATTCGTACCTAGATTTTTGGATAAAATCTACATATTCGTAATAAAAGTTTATGATAATATTGAGAAGAAATAATTGTAAATAGTTACCTTCCGGTATCTTGTGAGGTCACGTTGTACAAATAAAGACTACCAGCACGAGAAATACGAATCCTATCACCTGAAACAGTAGCACCATCCTTTTTCCATTGTATCGATGGTTTAGGATCACCTTCAGCTCTGCAAGGTATTTCGACAATAGCTCCAGGTTCTGCTTCCATGTCATGTGGTTGATAAACCAATATCGGTGGTTCATATTCGTTAGGTATAACTTCTAAATCAGCACTTGCTTCTGCGTAACCATTTGAATTACTAGCACGACAAACGTATCTAGCTGAATCGGATTGTTTAGCTGCTAAAATACGAAGTACAGTTCCATCATTTTCGATTGATATTCTTCCACCAGTGGAAACAAGTATATCATTGGTCCACCATTGTACAAAGGGTTCAGGATAACCTTCAGGTTTACATACGAATGAAACATCAGATCCGGCTGTTATAGTCTGGGATTCTGGTAATTGGATAAATCTCAATGACGTATCAGCTATTATCAAAGCTCTTGCTTTTCTCGATTTAGTCGAACCCATGTCACTTTTAGCTATGCATTCGTATTCACCAGTATCTTCCTCGGTGACATGAAAAATAATTAAAGTACCATCATCTTTAACAAAATATCTTTCACCATCGACATCAAGTTCGTTTGAATCTCTCATCCAGGTTATTTGTGGTTCAGGATCTCCCATAACTCGACAAGTAAATTTAACCGTGTCACCGATTTTAACTTCGGTATCTTCAGGACCTTCCATTATACGTGGTCTTACTAAAAAAAAATAATAAATAATTGACGTATTTAGTAAATGTTATAAAATAATGATACGATTATATTTAATTAATATAAAAAAGAAGAAACAAAAATTTAATTACTCAACTGCAATGAAAATCATCTCTGGTCATAGTTTTCAACGATTTACCCTTCATCTCGTTAGGATATTGACATATAGCAGCCATTTCGTCGGTAGGACTTTTTTCTAATCTTTTTATCAACCAAAGTATATTGCAATCGCAAATTAATTGATTGCTGTCTAAACGTAAACGTGTCATAGGTCCAACGTTTTCAAATGCATCAGCAGGAAGACGTTTCAACATGTTGTTGTATAAGAACAAACGTTCCAATGATGGTAAATTATTGAATGTACCTTTGCGTATGCTCGTTAAACGATTGTCGTGTAAATACAATTGTTCCAATTTCGGAAGATTAACGAATGCATTGCTTGATATATCTTTTATATAATTTTTATACAATGATAGTAATCGTATATTAGGAACATCATGGAACGCATATCCAGGTATATGTTCAATATGATTATCATTCATTAACAAAGTATGCAAATGTTTCAAACCATGAAACGATCTATCACGTAGTTCCGCTATATTGTTGAATCTTAAGTCCCTGAAAGAAAAAAAAGTGGAGGTAAGGTCATGGTTGAATAAAAAATTAGGGAAAGATGGGTGTGCCAATGGACAATGTTTCGGATCACCATTTCCTATTCATTTTTACGGATCATTTATTACGAATACTCGTTCGATAATTGAACGTTCAAAGATTGTCTGACAATCTATGATCTATGATGTAATTGAGCAAGTGATCGCAATGATCAAATGTTATCAGTCAATGATAACACATATTTAATACTTTTATATTATAAAGAAGTCAAGTTTCTGGATAAGAAAAATTGTGTCAAATTTTTATATAAATTGCAATCTTTTCGTTTATGCAATAGCACATGTAAATATATGACAATAAATTAATATCTCTCGTGTACAGTTAATCGATAAAGAGTATAAATAGTGATACAAGAATGTTTGTTATTCGATTTATAAATAAAATAATCAAATAAATATATATGTACTAATGGTAATATCTGATAAGTTATTTGTATAATCTAAATTTAATCGAGATATCATGTTTCAAGTAAGATCATCATCATCATCATCATCAGTTTAAATATGTAATTAAATTCCATTGACCCGTCAATTATTTTTATGCTCGACATTAATTTCGACATGATCAATAACGATCATGTTTCTTCGATTTAATCGATATTTTAAACGATAGGATTTGATATAATGAAAAGATACAGAAAAAGAGAATAGAAACGATGGTGATCGGCGAATACAGAAATAGCGAACACACTATGCAATATATTCAATGGCGTGCTTTGTGTAACTATACATGCTTATACTCACACGCACACACATGTACATATATATATATAAAGAGAAAAATTTAACGAGGGTTCTTCGTCACTTCTCGAAATAACATCACGTAAATCAGATTTTGTATATTTTCTTTCTAAATCTTTTGATTTATCAATTAATAATAAATTTTATAACAACCTAAATTTTCCTCGAGAGATATATAATAAATAATATTACGGTAAATAAATATTTTTTTCTCTAAACAAAAAAAAAGGGCTTGTAATTATTTTAACTATACATCGAAGATAACGAATGCGAGAATATTAAAATACGGTCAAATGTAACGTATTATAAATAATAAATATATATATGTATGTATGTATGTATGTGTTTATAGGATCAATGAATTTTATCAGTTTTTTACTGCGGTGATTAAAATTAGGATAAATACTTGAGATAAGATAAACTTGTTATTAATGTTACAGATATATTTATATTGTATCTTATATTAAGATATATTTTAATTTTTAATATATATCTACAGAATAAAATATTTTTAAATGCTGAATAATATTTTAATCTTAATTTGTTAATATATTTATTTAATCTTTGTTTATACATCTGTATATATAAATGAATGAACATATGAAAGATTTAAAATATATTTAATTGTAAAAAAAAAAAATAAATAATGAATATGACTTTTTGTTAATTTTTAATGTGATCATCTATTTTTGTATATATATAAAAGAATAAGAAGAAGAAGAAGAAGATGATAACTGAAATAATGTAACTTACAGATCCGTAGTATTTGCCGATACTCTTGGCACATGAATAAGCTTCTGAAACATACATTTGACGATTTTCTTTAAACACATGCACTTTGTCGGACATTCTGACAATCCACGTTGTTGTCGTTGTAGTAATTGGTTGTTGATATGTTTTCTTTCAGCAACGACGTTTGGTAAAATCAAACCGGACAATACGATCAGAATAAAATAAAATGTAGAAACTAAACGATGTGTATAAAGTTTCCTCATGGTCGTGTATATCTTTGATGATATTCAATTAAACAAATTGATAATAACTTAACGATGATGATAATAATGATAATAATAATAATAAAAATAATACAGGAGGTGTCACAATTATGTTCATCGAATTCGAGAAGAATAAAAATTTAATAAAAAGAAGAAGAAAGGATACACAACTTTCTCTTTTGCTTATCCTTTCACATTTGAAAAAATATAATCCCTTTCTCTCTTTCTTATTATTATTATTATTAATTCCCCACTTATGGTTCGTCCTCGTCCTCCTGGTCGTCGTGATCGTTGTGCTTTACCAGACGAACCGATACTGAAGAGAAAGAAAGATTCTTGTTAGAGGATTGGTGGCGTCGTCGTTACTCACGAACCAAAGAAAGAATCAGAGAAAGAGAAAGATAGATAGATGGAGAATGATGAAGAAAGAGGGAGAAGGAAACAGCACGCGGTTGCTGACTACTTGCTTGCTTGCTTGCTAGCTAGCTAGCTTACTATACTAGCTCGTTTGCTATGCCATACGATTCACATCAGCCAGAGACTCAAGTTGGGATCTGGTTGTTTCTGTAGCAGGAGGAACACGGTCCCAAAGCTCTCTCTCTCTCTTTCTTTCTCTTCCTTTTTCTCTTCTTCATCTATCTTTCTTCATTCCTCTTGAAAACCCTCCCACCGACCCACTACGTTCCTTCCAACTAGCCGACGCCCGCTACTCTCCTGTGTTACGAGTTCCTTTTCCACGTACAGGGTGTCCGAATATGCTCACTTTTAACTAATTTGGTTTAATCATAAGGAAAATTTAATATTGTATGTCTATTAAAGTCATCCCTTTAAGTTTCTTCATTATTTTTCAATATAAATTATTTCATTGTTTTTGTACGATTTTATTCCTTTTCCATAATACTATGGTATTTAATATTAGTAAAATAATATAGAATAGAAAATATTAAGTATTACAATATTAATTAAGAAAAAAGAAGGAATTTATTTAGAATATCTAATATATTCAATGATTTGTATCTACTTTATTGAATTTTCTTTATATTTTATAATATTTTGTATACATATGTTTGAAGAATTTCTTTCTTTATGTATAATACGATTAATAAATTTTATTCAAGAATGCAAAGTGCATTGATAACTATGATCAATATAATTGCGTTTATATATGTATGCTTATGACACAGATGAATTAATTTTTTTATAAGATCACATTGTACTATTTTATGTAATCAGGATTTATCTATCATCAATTTATGTTATTTATTTGAATGATTTGTAGATTAACATAAGAGGGTTTTAAATGGCGTTCAAGATCTTTGTTGTTAGAATACTTTATTAGAAAATCATATATAGTTTTGTAAACGTGTAATACAAATGCATATAGGCGTACTCGAAAATTTTTAATAAAATAAAATATATTAAATATGAACTATATATATATATATGAGATTACGTAAGTTTAAGTTTAAGAATACGAAGGGACAGTGAATTACCGGTTAATATTGGTATGACGAAAGCGAAAGTGACGTGTGGGATGATATATACCGAATGGGTATGTATAAAACGAATACCATTCTTCTTTTTAATAAAGAACAGCTGTACTACCACTGTAAACAATAAAGTTCTATTTCTGATAGAAAACAAAGAATGTGTTCGTAGCTATTTATACATAAATATTCATCTGGATTATTTAATTTGAAAGCGATGCAAATTTATTTTATTTTCTTTCAACAAAAATTCAAGCTTAACATATTTGTCAATTAAAATAAAATACTATTAGTACTATTTGTACGTTTTAAGAATGGTGATTTCGACTTGGAAGACAAGAAACAACCTGGACAGCCAAAAAAATTTGGAGATGAAGAATTGGAAGAATTACTTGAAGGAAACTTGTTTTAAACACTTGACGAGTTGTCTACATCAAGGGAGAATTTCACTTCTCATGAAGATTGTCAAAACTGAATCGATGAATAGATTATTAAGGATGAAACGTTCTTTCAACGGGGAATCCGTCTTCTGCCAGAAAGATGGGGAAAAAGTAATGGCAAGCGATGGGGAGTATTTTTATTAATGTATTTTTTTATTTTCTTTTAAAATAATCGTTATTTGTCTCTCAAAAAATGCTAAGAATTAATTCCAACATCTAATATTTTTTTCTCATTTACCTAATTCGTTAAATGATGGCAAAGTGTCGAGTAAAAAATTCTCATAAACTCAAATCAGAGTGAAGCTTAGAATGAAATTTATTTATAAAGGAGTTTATTTAAAGAAAGAAAAACAAAAAATAAGAATAAACGTGAGGTACTCGTTAGAAAATGAAATAAATGGTTGTGAACGATATTATTACAGGAATATTCTCTACCCGTGAATGAGGAGATACACATTTTAGATTAGACATTATGCCGCAAATATTACACATAGGGAAAATATGATGAGTAAGAACATGCATACGTGAGTGCATGCATGCATGTGTGTGTGTGCGTGTGTGTGTATGTGTGAAACTAGAGTTTCGTTGACCCTATTATAACCCAGTATGACCACTCATAAACTCAAGACTCTTTCGCCGGTAGAATCTAACGAAGCCGACAATGAACATTTGAAATTTGTTTGTCGACAAATAAAGAAATATTCACTGTACCTCCATCATTTAGTTTTATATATTTATATGTTGGAAATTGTTTGGAGTATATTGAAAAAAATTAAATCAACGGTGATAGTCATCGTTTATAAATTGTTCATGATTACGTAGTACCACGAAGTCAATATTGAAAATACGATACGCCCATACACACACATACACACATATATACATGTATATATGTGAATAATATATACTTAAATCGTGTGGTCGGGGTGATGATTATAGGAATATATTCGTTGAGAATGATACACCACGATGTTACCTAAAATGGTAAATTAGTATGCTCATCTTAAATTTATATTCGGAAAATAATTGCGAAATTTAACGAAACGTTATTCCTTTATACGAATACCTAAACTTTAAAAAAAATTATCAAAAATAATAACAGTAATAATAATTAAACTTAATAGTCTTATTGAAAGATACTAGAAAACTTTATGATTGGTGTATTAAGTATTAAGAAAAAAAAACATCAAACTATTTAAATTCAATAGAATTATTTTTGTACAGATAATAAAAGTTTTATCTTATTAAAGAACTCTGTTTCATGTAAATATTATTAGTCCAGTCAAATTAGATTAATTTTGGGCTTAAAATGGATGTTGCTCCAAATCGAGTGCAAAAAAATTTTAGCTTATATCTCAGAAACTAATAGTTTTTGGTCAAAAATTTACTAAGAATAAGAATTTATTTACGTTGAAAAAGTCGAGACGCGTTTGTATATTAGAAAAGAAAAAAAAATATTCGAGTGTTTGAAATATAAATCAAAAGAATAGAGCGGTAACTAGCTGAGGTATAATTGATTATCCATCATTGTGAAATAAATCCGACACTTAATCATATTTTAAAATTCTTTTCAGTTCTATGAATACAACAAAAGTTATTCGTGTGAATTATGAACGCGTATCATACAAAGTCCGGTTCAAAAAATTGTAAAACGTTACGATTACCTATTAGAATTTTTTTGTATTGAAAATTATTCATGGAATATGTTTAACACTAAATCCTACCACACTGAGGTGAAATGTTAAAAAGGTTAAAAATTACAGTCAGCTTACGCAAGCTTACGTCAGCTTACACAACCACATATTTTAACATTCTCTAAAAAAAAAAAAACTTTAATATAAAAATAATATTAATAATTATTATATTATCGTTCTGTATTCTAAATAATTTTGTAGGATATTTAAAAAAAATATTATCAAAAATAATCATACTCTCTAAATTAATTGTAATTAATAAATACCACAAAGAATTGAATTAGTTTTGAATAGAAATTTATTTAAGTTTTTTGTCTCAAGTTTCTTAAATGCTAAACATAATTCTAAGACGAAGATAAGTAAAATTATTTATCTTAATATATTCGCATTGTTTTTTTTTTTCGTAATTATAAATTATTATTACGTTTTATTAACTAACTTAAGAAAGGAAGTATGTGTATATATATATATATATATATATATGTATATATATATATATTTATATTTATATACGTGATTTGCATATATACAATACAATTTTGTTTATTTTTTTTTTTTATATACGTTTAATACACACATATGTAGGATGCAATGTATGTAATATACATACTCATCCATAAAAAAAAAAAAAAACCCAAATTAAATGACAACGACACGCGTGACCGATTAGAAACGCATTTCTAATATTCTTAATACGACCATATTTGCATAAATTGCGTACGTGCATGCACGAGTGCATGGATATGATCGATGATATATACTAAATGAAAATTGATTAACTTCTCTCTCTCTTTCTCTCTTTCTCTCTCTCTCACACACTCTTTATTATCCATGATTGGCGTTATAGAATTTGTACTTAAAATTCATGCGTAACGTTGTCCTTTAACATTTTTCAACCTATTTACGGCACCGATACAGTTTTTTCCGTAATTATAATTAAATTATTTATTTCATTATTGATACATAGTATCCAAATATTGTCGACTTAAATCATTTTTTTTTATTCTTTTTTTTTCCGCCGAGTTTCTAATAGACGAAGGAATAATACGAGGTAGGAGGAGGGTGCGAAGGTTGATGGAACGAAAATGAATTATTGTTTAATTTCATTTTACACAAATTCCTTTAGGATTATTATCCTACAACTTGAATGATTGATTGATCATTATTATTCATAGTTTTTTTGATATGAAAATATATTTTACTAAAACCTGACCGAAATTGGTAAAAATGTTTTTTTCTTTTTTATTTTTTCCTTTTTTTTTTTTTTTTTTTTTGTTATTTCTTTTCACGAAAATCT
>JACGTP010000003.1:3285695-3357403 GCA_023678845.1 Mischocyttarus mexicanus | reverse complement strand
ACAGTTGTACGGAATAATAGTTAATCTTTTATAATATGTTTAACAACTTTTACAACAAAACTAATAATACTAATGATTGAATATTTTACCTGAAAAGTATACAACACGTAAGAAGGGGGAAGGGGGGATACCATAAACGCATTAAAATTGTAAGAAATCTTGTCAAATCGATATTCGCAACAGCTGAAAAAACCCTTCGACGCAACTTTGACGGAAAATCCGATTTTTAAATAAAATCGAATTAAATGGGTAAAAAAAAGTATATTATTAAAATTATAATGGTGTATATGTCATTTATATTTAGATAATAACATAATATAGAAATAAATCGATTAAGAGAATAATCGTAACTCTAATCGTTATGAAAGAAAAACCTCATTGTAGTATAATAAAATAAACTAGGAGTATATTTTTGGTTTTGATACGTTAAAACGGATATTATTATTTCAAATAGAATTCCATTTTGGCAAACACAATGTCCTTCGGTAATTTCAATTGTTATATATGTGCTGATGACATAAGACAACCAACAGGCAACCAGCAGCAGCAGCAGCAGACACTCAGGGTATTGAAATACGCCTACGAACGTTTATGTTACTCTCGACACCACAGTTACGAGCCAGCGCCCTTAATCGTCATCGACCGATATCTCGAAAAGGGTTGACCGTCTACGCATAGTCATTTGTCGAAATAAATAGTACTAATCAACATCTTTACAAATGTGTAAAGTTTCAACAAAAATCCAAATCCGAATTACGTGAGTTGCCCTTGTGAGTTTTAACCCACCCACCGTATTCTCCAATGTATGTCCCTTCGGACTACCACCTGATCCGATCGATGGCTCATGGTTTGTCATAGGAGAAGTTCACTTCTTATGAAGATTGTAAAAATTGAATTGATTCATAGATTGCCTCCAAGAACGAAATCAGGATCTCGAAGATGGGCCTGCCTTTCTTCAAATATTTTTCCATTCAATATTCTCTACTTAGCGCTGCAGCTAATAAATGCATAGATTTTTATATAACAAGGAAACGAACTTAAGAAAATATAATCCAGAAAATATTTCTAGTTTGAATTAGCGAAAGAATTATCCATAGAATATGAAGATCCAATCCGAACAAGGACAACTTAAATGATCTCTTGATGCAATCCCTGAAAGTTCTCTCGTATACGAAAAACTTGTAAAATAGGGTTTATGTTACGAAAATAAATCCACGAATAAATATATGTCCCGATTGCAGAAAACATGTAAAATCTCCATATTTAACAAAAAAATTTGCTGTGAACAAAATTAAATCTCTAAATAATATTACCCCATTATTTATATAATCAAATATTTCATTTACTTTCAGTATTTCAATGAAATATATTTTAATATTTCAAAATGATCGGTTTAGTAGAAAATGATATATAACAAATGTTGGTACTTTTAGTGTTAAAAGATAGAAGAGTAGTAGTAGTAGTAGTAGTAGTAATAGTAGTAGTAATAGTAGTAGTAATAGTAGTTGTAGTAATAGTAGTAGTAGTAGTAGTAATAATAATAGTAATAGTAGTAATATATTCCAGGATTAACCTCCTAGACACGACGCGCCACTATAGTGGCTCCCTGTTTGAATTAAATAATCGTCTTGACATGCATTGTTTCACAAATTGACCCTTTCGCTATTACAAGCGACTATAGTCGCTCTGCATAAAATGCCACTGACTTACTACTGACTTACTCTTCATAAAATGCAATTGACATACGACAGGCGACTTTAGCCACTCTGCATAAGATGCCAAGTATTGGATATATGACCAATATGTGTTTAATATAAATATTCTAATTTGTGGAAAGTTTTATTTCAATAAACACCATCAAACCAACTCACAGGTTGCAGTGAAGCGTAAACGCGGCTACTGCTGACGATCTTACTCGACCATCGTGGACATTTTTGACGCAGCGGAGAACTCGCCCGTAGCGAAAGAGTTAATATTGTTAAAGTTAAAGTATGTGTAATATATTTTTAAGAAAAATGATAATTCAATCATCAAATATTTCATTCCAATGTACTCGCGTAGAGAACACCATTGTGCATCAAACAGTGCAATGCTGTATTCGTTTTATACGCAGTTCGCGTCAGACTCAGCCGTCCAAGAAAATAGCCTCGCGCAGAATTCAGTCGTCCTTAAAAGGTGAAACGACTAACACCACAAAACTGCTTGAAGAATGATCGAATCTCACCGACGAATAGGGTAGTAGATGTTCTTTCTTCGTTGTGTGGGAGTTGGGTTGTGTTCTTAGCAGCCAATTTTCTTTATCATTCTCTAACACACTTTTATTTAATTTTCTTCTTATAAAAAAAGAAAGTAGGGGGGGAAAAAAATAAAAGATAGATCTCGATAAGAAAATATTTATAAAGAATCAGAAAACGCAAAAAAAAAAAACGTTGAAAAATAAGCTACCTCGATGATTGGTGTCCACATAGTATTATTATCAACGTGAAGTACCTTTCATTTCATCCCCATTTGATCCTCTCCCCTTCTCCTCCCCAAGAAAATGCGATAAATCAGAATACAATAAAAAATTAAAAAAATAAATAAAATTAAAAATCATTTTAATTTATTTAGTATTAAAAGAACAAGAATCAATTATTTACTGTAATATACAAATGACGAATTTTCATCATACGGACGAATAATTGTTAAAAGAAATTTTTCGATTACTTGAGACAAAGATAATAAACCAAACCATCCTTTCTTTCCTTATTTGAAAGTCAAATAAAATGTGAAAATGTACGACGATTACTATAAGTAGCATCATACAGAAAATTGATAAGAACTCGTTCGAGAAACCATGATGCTAATTTAATAATAAGATGGAGAAAAATACGAAGAGGGAAAGGGGGGAGGGAGAAGATCTGCAGATGCCCGATGGAAGAAGAAGAAGAAGAAGAAGAAGAAGACCAGTGGTGTTCAGGATTCCTTTGTGTGTTATCCCTTTGAGAAACTCGATCAGAAGAAAATGATGAATAGTTCTCTCTCTCTTTCTTTCTTTATTTCTTTGTGTCTGCCTCTCTCTTTCTCAGTTATCTCGATGAGGGTTAAAATCAGAGTACCTTTCAACGAAACACGTTGTAAAAACATTATGTGTTTGATTCACTCTCACTTTCGAAGGACGCACGAAGGATGTTATACCCTTTCTTTATATCTTTTTTTTCCTATTTTAAAATAATGCAGAAATAGACGAGAGATTGAAAGACAGGAGACAGAAATTAACAATTTAGTTGTTATTGTTGTTATATATATAAATTTTTTTTTTTTACTATTAACCAATAAAATTCTTCTTAACAGGTTGAAGTAATAAATCATTTAGGTCGTACTCGATATCTTTCCAGATTACGAGTTAGAAGTAAGAAAATATTATAACAGTTTAGCAACGAGTCTGACACGTTTTGGTTTAGTTAGTCTTGAATGAAGTAGTACCATGTGCCAGATACATGCTTATTGTTTATTACTCAAATTTCTTACCACGAGTCTAACACGTTTTGGTTTAGTTTGACCCGAATGAAGTACCACGTACCAGGGACGTGCTTATTGTTTATTACTAAAATTCCTTACCACGAGTCTGACTCGTGGTAGTAAGCCAAGAGGTTAAATAAATAACGCACATAGTATAAATCTACACAAATGCCGTTTCGCATATTTTATGAAAGATATATATATGCATGCATGACATGTGTGTATTTAGTACAAGTTGGATTTATCGAAAGTAAGAATGGTATTGCAGCAACACGGTTTTCTGGATCAATTTCAGCACAGGTAGTTGAGTTTACTCAATCCCTCCTCCCCCTTCTTTACCCCTTCTCACCTTCATCTTCTATCCTCTCCACCCACACACACTCTCTCTCTCTCTTTTTTACATTCTTCTCTCGTAGTATTTCATAATACTTAATCGCCAATAGGTTTTCCATTGTAGAAGTGTGAACATTTATTTTCATTTATTCTCGTATCATAAAGGCATTATAGTTTTATTTTTATTTTAAAATATGTGACCTAGTAACCCAGTGACCGAATAAAAAAAAACGACAAAAGAAATACCTTTACTACTGTTTTATGTGCACCCAGGTATCACACACACATATGCTTACTTGAATATGTGGTTATCTTTTTTCCGAGGTAAAGTGTTTATATATAATACCACAAGAGTATAATGCGCACGCGTGTTTTCACACAGTTTAAATGTGGTGCATTTTAATTTACGTAATCGTATATATATGCGTGCATGTGTGTATATATATATATGTAAGAACGACAGTATTTGAGCCACTTGCACATGCGCGTCTACAAGATAGCTGCGATCAATCGTTCAATTTCGATTACAAGAATAAATCAATTAGGAGAGATCAAGGATAGATTATTCATAATTTTGTTTTCCTTTTCCTTTTCTTTTTCTTTCACTTCGTCTCGTTCTCCCCTAGTTCGAATAATAAATAAAATAATAATTCGTTTCGTGGTACGAAGAGGAGGACGACGTTGTTAAATAAAAATTCAAATGTGTAGGTGGGTAGTAGATGTTATAACGATGAAGACAATTCACGAAGTTAGAATTAATAAATAACGTAAGATGTTCAATTATTAAACATCTTAATCGTAATCGATAACGCGTTTCCCGTTTCTGCAATATATAAGTTAAATTGGTAATTAAATCAATGAAAGATAAAACGGTGATAAGACTTCTTTCTTTCTCTCTCTTTCTCTTTCTCTTTCTCTTTCATTTATTTTTTCGACGATCTGAAACATGAAAGGATACGAAACGTCGTAACGTCGCGACTAATATTTTAAGTTGTATTTTATTTTCTTTTCCATTATTATTATTATTATTTTCTGTTTAAAGCAAATCATTAATGTTGACGAAGATTGTTAAAACGAAATTGTCTATTAATATCAAAGAAGAATAAATATATTATGTAGTAATAGCAGCAGCATAATTGTGTTAATCCTATTTATATATTATAATCATAAACTTAAACAACAACTAAAATAAAATATTAAAAGTAGAGAGGGTAATCCAATATATTCTGGACACACCGTGCAGACCACTGTATGAACTTTCACTTTCTTTTAAAGCAAGACAACGACAACAACAACGACAATGACAAAGGTAATCTTTGTCTTATCAGTACAAGCATTGTCGAATGACCAACAAAAAGTTTCTTCGTTCAAATAATCCAGCATGGTACATATATATATATATGTTTAACCCAAATATAAATTAAAATGTTTATTAAAAAATGAAGAAAGAAAGAAAAAAAAAAGAAAAGAGAAAATAGAGAAAAATATATAAAGTATAATTGTCAACATTAAACTTTATCAATAATGTCACGATCAATATAAAACTACAGCTAAATAATTTATTCGTCCAAGTTTGTAGATTGAAATAGGTAACGATGTATGTGTGTATGTATATATATACATACATATATATATAGTACCATATCATTGTAATTATTTCATTTACCTAAATTATTCCATCCATTACTAAATCATTTATTTCCAAAATTCAAATCGATACGTATATACAAAAACAAGAACAGCAACAGCAATAACATTAATAATAAGAAGCAACGTAAATAAATATTCACATAATTCTAAGTCGAGACGACGACAACAACGACGACGACGACGACGATGATAATAATCTGCTGGTTTTGTAACTTCGATGTAAAAGTAATTAAGACAACGAGATGGATAGGAAAAATATAACACACGTTGATGAAACGTGGATATTCATTCATAAAGGGGTGTTGTGTGCGTTTGTATATATATAATATACGTAATAAAAAGATCCGATTTAAAAATGTGCTCGTACAAGATGATTCCCAGCTTTCAAAGGACCACTCGTAGAAAAACCAAACTTCGCAGCAGGCTAAGGACTGGCAAGGATTAAGTTGCAGCAGACTTTTCTTTCTCTTTCTTTCTCTCTCCCTCTCTCTCTGTATCTCTCACCCTGCTCTCATTTCTCACTTTCTTATTTTTTTTCTTTTACTTGTCTTCTGAATAATGTCATTGAATAATTGTCTCACGTTTAAAGTATCGCCAACCATATTTCATAAGCATCGCAGTTCGATTATGATCGACCATAGGAGAAATGAATCTGATTAAAATTCTATAAATTGACTTTATCGTATCCCTTAATCTAATCATTAGAAGGATTTCTTATTATATATCAGTAATAAATTTTTTTCAAATATAAAGAACGCCAGTTTTAATGGAATAATTAAATTAAGTGAATAATCATTTGTCAGTAGTATTATTTTCCAAAATAAAATGTTAAACAACCAAAGCATCTAAAGTTTCCATAACATATAATTCGATGAGTGCTTTTATCTTTTTAATAAAATAGGAATTTAATTATTTAAACTATCATTATTATATTTGAGTGCGAAATATTTCTATTATAAGCACAAACGTATATGTGCTTTCGTATAGTTAATTCTATACAACCACCAAATTATGATAGTTTTTAATATAAATAAAGATATATAAATGTCATTGAAGTAAAATTTTGAATGAAATTTAATATGATCTATTATAATATAGGAAAGGAACACATTATAAAGAATTTATAAATTATTAACTCAGAATTAGGTAAGCAACTTTGATCGAAGTTTCGCTTAATTTTTTTTAAATATTTGTTGAGTAATAAATTTGATAAAAATAAAGAATCTCATATATATGTATATATTGTCAGTAAATATATTATCCTTATCAACTTACCTGTATTTATTGTACATATATTTTCTTTATTGTTTTTTTTTTATGTTTTATATGTTATTTCGTTATATGTGGAAAATAAATACCTCGTCCTATGATCTATGAAGTTTATATTTTGATAGATTTTCTTTAGACTTTGATCAAAGTTAAATAGTTTTAAGAAAAAACCTATTGTATAGGTAAAGACACCATTAAACTGCAATATTAACATCATACTAAACTAAATGAATGCTTGATATATATTTTATATACCAAACAAAGTACTCTAATATTCATAATTATGTACCTTAAATTTATCAATAGAAAATAAGATTGCAGTATATATATATATTTGATGAAGTTTAAATCGACAAGTAAATAATGACTTGTCCTTAGAGAAAAGATGAAAAAAAATCTATGAATTTAAAAATAATCATATGTTTGATATTAACAAATATTTTTTTTATTCGAATAATATCAATCAAATTATTATGAAGTCCATATAATCTAATTGGATTTAAGATGCTAGAGTAAATGAAAAATCTTATTCTGTTAGAATAATGTTCTAAGTTCTTTGATATATATATATATAAAATAAAAATAAGAATAAGTGTGCGAAAACTTGAATTATTCTTACATCTCCTATTATTTTAACCGATATTACTTACCAATTGTTTTAGTGTTTTTATTTTTTTCTTTTTTCTTACAATAATTATATATCATTTTAAGGAGAGCGCATGACTATGCGCAGTATATTCAGGGGATGAGCAGAAACATTAGAACAAATATGTATGATTTGTGAAAAATTTTCCACAACGTTAGGAGGAACAAAGGTCCTCTAGTAAAATCACAACACTTCCCACCAGAATTAAAAACTAATTTTATTACATTACTTTGAAGTATTACCTTCGACTTCAGAAACTTCTGAAACTTCTTCTTTCTTCACTCACACAGCTAAAAGGTACGACGTAAGATAAGAAGTTGGTGAGAACAAATGATGACCGAGCAGGAAATGGCCCATCAACGAAGGACAATGAAATGGAGAAGCAGAAAAGGAGTAGTTAACTGCGCCAAGTCATTGTAATAATGTCCACTCTGATGAAGAATCTTTTCTTGACACCTAACACACACTGAGCTGCCTAAGATCCTGCAACACACACCATTTTTTCCACACTGTACCTAAACCGCACAGGGCAATCAGAAATTGTAACTACCAATGTCTCCTTCCTTTCATTGTACAAGTTAACCCTACTTACAATTGCACTTCATTTTTAAATTAAGCAAAGAAAAAAAAATGATAAACATAAATATAAGAAAATAAAAAAAAAAAGAAACACTTTTAAGTTAATATTAGAAAAAGTTATTGGTGTGTATTATATCTTTGATATATAAATATCATTTTTATTACTTATTTCTTCAATATTTTATGATAAACTATATTTCTCAATATGAGCGCTATGATTTTATATCTCTTCAATATTTAACCTATACACTAATATCTGCATTATATATATGCAGGTTTTATACTCTCTAAATTAACCCTTTTGCAAATCAAATTCAAAAACAAAGCACAAAAACAATTAATATTTGAAATCAAATTATTATTTGAAATCAAATTATTATTGTTCATTTTGATAAATACCTAAATAGAAGGAAAGATAAAAAAAGATAAAAAGAGATAAAAAGAGAGGAAAGAGAGAAAAAAAAGAGAAAGAGAGATGCGATATACAACAGGAACTCCGTAATGCGTAAATTCATGTACACTCGTGGAATGACCTAATAATATTGAGATCGATAGCTAATTACACGAAGTATTATACTGGAGTCTTAATCTTAGACAAAATCTTATAATTATATGACGAAATCATATACTAATAAGAAAATATCGATTTTTCTTTCAAGAAATAGATAAAATTCCATTAGAGAATATCATGTCCGCCATTAAATAAGAACAAGAATTTTCTATCGGGGAAAAATGTAGAGATAAACATTGTTATGATAATTAAACTCACCAAACTTACCATGCGAGAAAATGGATGGCCTGTTATAAGAAGAAAGTTGATATTTATACGTTGTTAAATAATAATTAACACAATTCAATTAAAATCCGTATTAGAATGCACGACCAACGACTTAGCGTCAGCATCCCGCGGTGGTTCGTGCAAATGGCTACGAGAACCCCTTACCTGAACAACCGGAAAAGCATTTTCATTGCGTAGTTCCGATGTTTCGATTGACCAATGACAAGAGAGTATTCTAGTGTGGATGTTATTTGATTAGTCGATAATCGATGAAGATACATCAATATAAAGTAAATAAAAATATCAATCAATAAATGATATATACCATAATTAAAATAAATTAATTAATCAAAAAATATATTTGCATTTATCGACAACGTAGATTTATATATTGATCCAGTTTTTTGTACAAAATATTTAAAAATTATCTGATTCCAGTTTAACCAATCACGGTACATTATTATTCTCGTTTTAATTGGTCAATGATTGTTCATTAATCTCCGATCGTTGCACCATGCGCATAGATTTCTTTGTAGTAAATATTTACTATGATATAAATAGCATTGTATTTACTACACGTGCTCATTTAAGTTTTATCCATTAATGCTGTAACGTCGTAACAACACCTGATCACAACAGCAAACTCATGTCAAAATGATTTATATATTAAATAAACTCCGATCACATTAAGATCAGAAAAAGATTTTATAGAATACCCTTTAATACAAAATATAATGAAAAGATAATAAATAATATTACAATGAAACAAATATAAAAATAAATAATAAAATAATTTTTTATTTTAAACAATATACAAATGAATAAATGTTAAATAAAGACATGTTAATGAAGAAATAGGTATAGTAGAATAGAACACGTTCAATTAAATTACCACAAGCGTTTATTACCGCTACATCAGCGATAAAGGAAGAAATCGATAAACATAGTAACGAATAATTTTATAACGATTATGTAATATATTTAGTATGTACACAAAAGTTTAATATCGCTGACTGACGTTATACAAAATACATTAAAAATATATGAAGGTCTATACAAAGTTTACATAATAATAACGCATTATTATACTCATACTTTAAACACATATTCGTCCGCATGACGAAAATTCATCATTTTGCAAATAATCGACAATAGCTAAATGACGAAAATTCGTCATATTTGTATATTAAAGAAAATAATTCATTCTTGTTCTTTTAATTCTAAGTAAATAAAATTCTAATTTTTACCAAACAGAGATAATTCCAATAAAGAACAGATTTCTTTATTGGAAAGAAATGGCATTTTGTGAATGGCGGTGCAAAAAATAACCGGACGAATATGTATTAATTTAATCTTAACTAATTTCATAGGTTAACTTTCATCGTACAATGGTGTACCATCTCCACTGAGAGACATACTGCGTGGACTAGAATTTGTAAATGGTGTTCCTCGTGGTGACTTATAGGATGGGGTTCGATTGGATGGAGTTCTATTTCTGGGAGTAGTTCTTCCAGTAGAATCCTCGTAATTCCGTGGTGTTTTCCGAGATTCTTCATATCTTGGAGTACTTCCCCTATGTTAAATTAAAAACAAACGAGATTTTTAAATTAAATAATTATAAAACAATTAATCGGTTGTAAGATCTATAACAGAAGAAGAGACTTACGATCCTCGAGGAGTAGATTGTTTCAAACGAGCCCATGCTTCAGCTGCCTTACTCCAATCTGTGGGATCTCCGGATGGCGGCGTTGATACAGATGTAACAGGTCTATGAGATCGCATCGACCTCTGAGATGCAGATGGTACCGACGAAGATACCGGATGTAAAAATGGACCTTGATGATGATTTGGTGTCTGTTGTGCATGACGTGGAGTATGATGAGGTGTTTGATACGGTGTCATGAATGGAGTTTGTCCCGAAGGAGTATAAGGTGTATTTGGGTATGTATGCATTCCACCATAAGCTGTAGTACTTGCTGCACCTGGAGTATGTGGTGGATAATGATGTGGTGTTTGATTTGCTACTTGCGAAAGGGAATGCAACATGTGGTGTGGTAAATTTTGAGCCACTCTTTGTATTGCATCCTGATTCATTCCTGGAACACATACACACACATTAAGTATATATTTTTATACACTAATAATAATGATTAGTGAATAGGAAAGTACCTGAAACTGCCCCAGGAGTAGCATGATACGGTGTTCTTGAAGTTAAAGCACCGTGTGGAGTACCTGGCGTTGATTGACCAGGTATTGGATCTCGAAAATGTTCTTTAAACCAACGGAATAAATCATTTACTCTATTAAACATGTGTCCCCTAAATTTAAAACCGTCTGGTAAAACGCTAACATATTCGTGACGGGATCGTACTCTTGGTAAATACGATAGGAGGAATTTTCCTGGATAATTCTGAAATATAAAAAATAAAATTATAAGTTGAACGTTTACAATTTAAAAAAAATTAAAAAACGAAAACAAATATGTAATCGTACAATTTTTCACATCGTTCATACCTTAGCTGCAGATATGATGTACGGAATTCCACCTGGATTTTGTTTTTTCTGTTCTTTCAAAATCTCGTCAGCCTTATCTTTCGCACCTTCCACGTTTACTTTAAAATATTTAAAATCTAACAATTCTGAAGTATACGCAGCCATCGGGTTAACATGCCTAGCAATTATTTCATCGAGATCTTCGAATTCTTCATTGCCTATCAATAGGCTACGACCCAAAGAAAATGTATTTTCTTTGCCTTCTTCTCTTACATCAATGTGTTGATAAATATTGTCAGTTACTTTCCATGTTACAGTAAGATGATCTGCACCTTTGCTACTGGGCCTTATTATGGCTTCTCCTTGTTTCATATTCTGCATTAACTTCTCCGACTCCGCAAAACTAATATTGTGGAAAGACGGATGTATAATAACACGTCTAACATATGTCTGAAGTTGCTTTACTTTCTTAACATCATCTTCTACTTTGACATCTTGATCATTCGCCTCCGTGTCATAATAAATGTCCCTTTGAGGCCTAAAATGACATACACACACATACACACGATAAATACATTAACAATAATATTAAAAATATTTGTTAATAAAATAAAGAAAAAGTATTAAGCGTAAAACGACTTACCTCCATTCGTGATTTTTGTC
The DNA here is from genome assembly GCA_023678845.1 of Mischocyttarus mexicanus. NCBI lineage: Eukaryota > Metazoa > Arthropoda > Insecta > Hymenoptera > Vespidae > Mischocyttarus > Mischocyttarus mexicanus. The sequence goes on along the minus strand of JACGTP010000003.1, from coordinate 3,345,491 downwards.
TGCCAGATCGCTACTCTTGCTCGTACATTCAACACTAAATCGTTCTACTTCGATTTTAATAATACGACAATGAATTGTTTGGCCAATAACAACTCTTTCTTCAGGATTGGCAACATGTTTGTCAGATAAATTTTTAATATGAACATAACCGGATATTCCGTTGTCTAATCTCAGTCTTACACCTGTAGCTTTACCTGGACAAGCACCTGCATCAAAGTGATTCCAAACTTCAGAAAGCTCAGGAAAATCATTCTTAAGACAGAACGGACACTGCCATAAACCAGTCTCATCATTTCGTACTGGATTTGCTTGATCTAATTGTTCTCCTTGTGGTTTTCTATGACTTATGCCAACCACTTTTGCCAATACCAATTTACCAATATAAAACGTTTCAGGTGTTTCCTTGGTTAATATGTCAAATAATTTTTCGGGACTCGGTGATTGATATTGTACACGTAAATCCTTGTATCTAGAATTCAATTCAGCTCTGATATCATACAAGGTAACGCATTTATTTCCAAAACCTTGTCTTTCCAATTCCTCTGCAAATGCATCCAAATCCAAATCTTTCAATCGTTCAGGGGATTCTAAAATTTCTTCTAAAGCACCAGCCGGATTTGCATCTTCGTCATCGTATTCCAATGCATCTACCGCCATTTTCCTTGCCCATTCGTACGTTTCAGGATGCACTCTAGAACCATCCAACACTTCTACATACGCTTCAGTACTGTCTCCTAAACTATTCGTGTCAATTTTAATGAACCCAGCACAATTGATAAATACTTTCGGTCCCATATGACAAGCTGTTACAAGTTGTGTTCTATTTTCTAATCTTTGATTCGTTTGTTTTAATATTTTAATCAATGCTTGTCCTTTTCTAGGACCTAAGCCACAGATAAATTGTACTAAATTCCCAGAGTAAGCTTGTTGCACTGCCTTATTGACGTCGACGCCAACCTCATTTACTCTGTTTACGAATTCTAAATATAAATTTTCTAGAAGCTCTTCTTTGAGAAGCTGATCCTGCAATGGATGGTACTTGAGGCACAATATTTCTTCATCGGCAGTACACAATTGAGAAAATTCTACCAAAGAATCCTGCATTCTTCTTGCCAAAGATATAGCTTGTCTCAATAATTCCGGGTAATCTCGGAATTCAGAAATACCCTTGTTACTGTTAGAATAAATCTTGGCAAGTTCGTTTTCACATATTTCTACTTGGATAGAAGGAAATTGTTCATCTTCCATTAGATTAGAAATACATTCTTTTACATCAGAGGCAATCATTAATGCCTCCCTCGATTCGCCACCTATTACAACAACGTGGGGTTTTTTGGTAGCTATGAAATTCTTAAGTGCCAATAAATCAGCTTCTTTCATGATTTTTTCATCTTCCCTGAAACTATTTTTCCTTTTCAACAAATGTGGTAATCTCACGTAATCCGTACATTCACCATCAGGGGAAACAATGCATGTAAAAGCAGCTTGAGAATAATCAGGTACATAAGCTAAACCCATCACTCTAAGACCTTTACTCGTATCCCATTCTTCATCTTCTTCTTCAGGAAATTCACAAGTGTATGGAGCTACTTTAATCCAATTGTACATTTTACGACAACAAGCTCTCATTACGCATTCTTTTGCTTCTGTAACAAGATTTATTCTCAATTCCTTCTTCAAATGTGGTATAACCATACGATTGAGAGCCATTTCTACGCTGCCAACTCTCAAAGCATTCCAATCTTGTACATTTTTGCTGAACTCGTCACGATAATAAAGTTGCTTCATTTCATCTACGTAATTGCTAGTTGTATTTCCTTCAATCGTGTCGCTCAACGAAATGATAATCATTTTGTCAGTTTCAGCTATGACCAATTTTAAGAATTGATCTCCGACAAGATCACGCACTGGTTTATCTTTCAAATATTTCATAGAATAGATAGGGTGATTCTCGTCTATCTCTTTGATACCTTTTTTCGTAGGCCTAACTGATATTTTTGCTCTTTCCATATACATTTCTCTGACGCATTTACGTACCAATGGTTCGCGTGCCAATTGCATAGCTACCATCAATTGAGCTGCCTTAAGAACTTCCTCCGAAGTCTCAAATCTTGAACTGCAAAACTCACTTGCAACTGTTGTTGGCTCTGTGGGTTCTTGATCAACTTCGTGACGTTGATAATTATCCCGAAGATTTTCCGCAAAATGTTCAGGAGTAAGACCAAACTTCTTAGCAAGCGCATCTAAGCCTGCCTTCCGGCAAGTAGAATACGTTCCACTTCTAACTGCTTGCTTTAACGTTTCGTCTGGTTTATCTTCTTCATCTGCAGCCAATTCAATGTCCTCTTCCACCAGATTTTCACCATTTTCTTCAGCTTCGGCAATTTGTTGTTTTCTTTTTTGTATTCTAGCTTCGCGACGCGCTTCTCTTTCTTTCTGGCGGACAACTTCTTGCATAGCTGGTATCTCATGACTATAATAAAGCATGAAATGTTGATAAACGTCATTTAATTCCTCACTTGTTTGAATATTCTTAAGACGTTCAACATCATCATCTTTAATCACTCTCACGTTATCGGGTAACGGAGCATCAGGATTTTTCATTATTTCGTCTAACTGATAATTTCTCATTTTTTTAAATAATCTCAATAAATTATCTTTACGTTGACGTAACTGACACCATTTAGCATCGAATTTATATACTTTCCATAAGTCATTGATATTAAGTTCTGGAAGAACATATTCTTTTCTGTAGAATGAGATGAAAGGAACTTCGAAGTGTTGATTTCGCATAAAATCTAATGCTTTTTTAATTTTTCCAATAGTTTGTGGACCTTTCTTGGCTCTCTCTTTGGCTTCTTCGTTCAAGTGAGCATCTTGAACGGAAATAGTAGGCCGACAAAACGCTTGTTTATATATCCACTCTGCCTCAAGATCTAATTCATCAGAACCTTCAGCTACGGGTGTAACAGGAACAGAACGAAGTTGCATTCGTTCAGGAATGTCTGTATTACGAATCTATAATAATAAATTTGAATAAAAGTAATTAATATTATATTCAAATATTTATATCTAAGTAAATATAAATATAAATAAGTAAATACTTCATTATCTAAATCTGTGAAATGGCCTCTTTTCAATTCACTTGGCTCATAAATTTCAAAAATACTCTTTCTGGTACTTTTCTTTTTGAATTGTTTCTTTGGTCTTCTAGGTCTTTCATCAACATCGTCATCCAAGTACTCATCTTCCTCTTCCTCCTCTTCCTCTTCCTCATAATCTTCTTCTCCGAATTTACCAAATTCATCGTAGTCAAAATCAACTCCAAAAATATCCTGAGCTTCTTGCAATGTACTATTTTAACAATATAAATTAATTAATACTACATTGCGTGTGTGCATTTACATAAAACAATGTATAAGAAATATTATTTGAATACTTACGCATCCGAGAATATTGGTTTCTTTTTCAAACGTTTCTCTGCGAGAGATCTTCCATCCTCGTCAACAATAAAATCATTCATATCATCATCACCCTCGCTACCTTCTTCATCCAGAGTCTCAACTTCTGGTCTGTGACTACGTTCGCTTCGTCGTTCTTCTTCCTATGACCCATGAAAAATATGAAACTAATGAAGTATTGTTATAATGCAAGTTGGTTAACCCTTTGGCCTACAACAACGAGTGAGACTCGTGGTTCAACTGTTCTCAATAATCTCTTACTTTAGTTACATGTAATTCTTTTCTTTTGCATTCACACTTTTAGATTAAACCTTAATGTATGAGTGACCTTCTTGATTACTATGGCCTACTCGCAATCGAAAGAAGTCAAAGGGTTAATATAATTGATCGATATTTATTTGCATGCAATACAAAAAAAAATATCATTACCACAAAGACATCCCTTTCCTTATATGGGATGTGGAGAAAAAGAAAAACAAGTATATATATATTTATATAAGTGAATAGATAAATCTAGAATATAGATATAATTTAAAATAAATTGTTTATTATTTACATCACCGGAGCCTTCAAATAGTTCAGTGGCAATAGCATCTCGATCTTCTTCAGGTTCTTTATCCTGTTCATCTTCCGATTCTTCGTCTTGTATTCTTCTAAGTCTCTTGAATCTGCGTTTCTAAATTAAACGAAAAACAGTTGCTTTGAGAAATAGTAAATGGTATCTTTATGATTTGTATGAATCTCAAAGAAAAGTATGGAAAATAATTAAAAGTAAGCGAAAAAACATGAATGAGTTCATACAAAAAAATAAAATCACAAAAAAACAATGGATTTCTCAAAACTATACAGAGAAGAAGAAGAACAAAAATTCCTATTCAGAAGAAGAAGAAGAAGAAGTTAAACTTAACTTACCCTCTCGAGTTTAACACCCAAGTTTTCTTCTATCAAATCATAATCTTCTTCCTCCAATCTATCATCAAATTCATCGTCACTCTTTTTTCTCTTTTTAGAACCTCCAGAAGTATCGCTATCCTCCCCATCACTTTCTTCATCTATTGGATTATCATCAATCAAATCTGCTACTTCTTCGCCATCATCTGTTAACGATGATAAATTAAATTTATTAATCTATCTATTTAAAAAAATATGCATATGAGGGAAAAAAAAATATTTTTTAATAAATTTAAAACTAACCATCATCCTCCTCGTCACTTTCTTCAACAGCTTTGATCTTTTTCAACTTTTTCTTTTCATTTTGATCTAACTCCTCTTCCTGTAAAAATAATGTTAGGTTAACTGTAGTATACAAAATACATATTCCAATACGGTATGTAAAAAATTCATAAAAACATATTTAAAACAACAAACCTCGCTTTCTTCTGCTTCAGAATCTAAGAAATCAGCCATTTTAGATGAAAATTTGTTTCGATTATTTGATCAAAGATTTCAAAAATCGAAGCCAAAATACTTTAGAACAAAGGCGAATTTGCCGTAGTTCTCTTTCTAAAATAATTCGAATAACGAATTGTATATTCAATGTTATTACTAAGCCCACATATTTTACTTGTAATAATCACTGCAAAGTTCTTATCTATTAGTTTTGAAATACTTTTATTTTATAAAATAACAAATGTATATAATATAAAAATATATACGTTAACTAAACACCATAATAAGAGAATCTTATTCGTACCGAAGTTGCTACTACAACTAAATTTTAACTACGCCATTGCATAGTATTCGAACTTCCGACACGTTCAATTTTCGTATCATCTCCCCTTTCTTCTCTGCACTCACTGCCATTAATTCTTTGCGATACTTAAATATACCCTAGTAACATTTCGATCGATAATTACCGAATAAAAGATTTTTCTATTAAAATGAAAAGAAAAAAACAAGAAAGGACAAATATTATAATCTTATTATAAAGATTAACAAAACGAATATAAAGAAAATATTGACTTTTCTCTCTCTGGAGAGAAAGAAATATGTAAAAGACTTTTTACAATCGTATGAACGCCATTTTCGAGAGTAAAAAAAGTAAAACTGATTAATAAAATGCAGTTAATAAACATCATAGTAATTAAATATAACCAAGCTTACTATATTTAAACGATGATTACTATGAGAAGATAGAAGAATTATATTTCTATAAAAAAAAAAATAGTAAAGCACGAGAAATAATGAATAAACGATTAACAAGTCTCTCTCGTTTCTCGTATCGTACTATGAATGACCGTTGCTGGATACACGAGAAGCTAAAAGAAACTAGTTACGTATTTCCGGTTAACATTTCCGTTCTATTCTCCATTAAACCAATGAGATTCGATTATTGAAACGGAGTATTTTAATTTGATGTTATTAGATGTTTTAACGATTATATTCTAAATTAACTATTTTCTAACAAAAAATTATATATGTACATGTATATATATAATAATTAATAATTACTAATAATAATATATAAATATATATATTAGGTTGTCAAGTATGAAATGGAGCAAAGAATGCACATAATTGAATTCGATTTTTTTTCCATTTTATTAACAAACTAATATGTATTAATTATTATTATTTATTGTGTAATAAATTACACAATATGGTATTTATTTGTTATTAATAAAATAGATATATATATAATTTTAAGTTATTTGTTGGTTAAATTGGAATAGAATATGATTGACCAATCATAGAACGTGTAGCTATATTGTGAAATGTACTTAACGAAAGATTTGGCAACGTAGCAGTCTAAGGGGGAATCGTAAGGGAAACGGTTAGAGGCAGTTGGAAGGAAGTAGCGAACTCGTTAGGTTGTTCATTATTTTTCGTTCTGCTGTAAAGCATATTAGCATTAACCAAAATGGCGATGGGAACGACGCAAGGGAAGGCCATTGGGTGGCCTAGGAGAACTAGTAACAGCTCATTTGAAGGAAAAGTTGTACAGAATCAATCCGTAACTATCAACAGGACAGTTAATTTGTAAGTGAGCAGCACATACGTGATTTAATCACATTATTTTTTAGAGTAATCTCCTTTGACTGCCTCTCCTATAGAACAACTATGGCCGGGTTGAGAGACGCTAGCGATAATACATACTATGTTCCTAAAGTCTTTTGTTATACTATATACGTATATATGTGTATGTTACAACCATGAGACGGCTGTTCATCCTTTCGTTAAGAATATTCTCTATGTTTATGTAAGCGATATTACAAACTTGTACGCGCGTTATTAATTCATTGAATATTACTTTTTATTTTTTTTAATTTTATTTTTTTTTTAATTTTTTTTTTCAAATCAATTCTTTATCATATATAATATGATAATGTAAATATATATATATATTTTTATATATTTTATATTTATGCCATATTGTATTATTATTATATACATTCTAATGGAAATTATATATTTATTATTTATTCTTATACATAAATTATATTTATTATAATTTTTCAAATAAGATAGAAAAAAAAAACACATGGTATATATCGCTTCATAAACTAATTAACGCACAAGTCTTTTCATAATACCATTCGTTCAAAACACTTAGGATTGTATTGAACTTATAATTTTTGCGTTCGTTGCACGATGTATTATTATATACTTCGAATTAATATTGCCTGCTTTTACTATTATTGAAAGAATTGAGAATATAAAAAAAAAAAAAAGAAAATAATAAATAACCTGTTCTACGGTAATGTTATCATATCAATGTAATAATAATTAATCATGGGTACAGTTGAGAAAGAATATATTCTATCTTTGTTATGTTTTCTTGATTAATATAATATAATCTATATATCTATATATATATATGTAGATATATACATATATATATATATATATATTGATCATATTTTCATATATAAAAGCCTGCACAATTATAAATATAAAACTTTTTTGTACATTCATACATTGCCTTATTGTACTCGCTTTGTTATAAATGTATGGATGGAACAAGCGTTATTTATTCTGTTAGTTTAATAGGTTTCCGGACATGTCCAGGAAACTTTTAGTTGTTGTAAAGATTGAACGGATATTAAAAGACTTATTAACGGTTTTCTTACATTTTAAGCAATCTCATCTTTGTAAAGATTTAAATAAGAGAGAGAGAGAGAGAGAGAGAAAAAGAGTGAAAGAGAAAGAGAGAGAGAGATAAATATATATATATTAATTTTTTTTTTCCATTAAAATATATAAATCATATTTATATATGGTATGCTAATAAAAAGCAACAGCAGAAGCTACGTATTCTATATAGAATACGTATTTATAGATCGTTTATGTATGTATATACCTAATAACAACTAGGGTATATTTGTTGTTACACATTGTTATTTATTTAAGTTTACGAATATAATTGTATCAGCTAATTTGTTTTAAAAGGTTTTTCAGTCTATTATTGGTAAAGGCTTGTTAATTATGATTAAATGAATTTTGAAAAATATTATGTAGAATCACATATAGACCACATGATTTAAAGATAGATCTTATAAGTTAACGATCCGATAATATTTATAATAATTTTTTTCAAATACTATATATTGCGATGTATAATAACATCGTTCATTGTCCTTTAAATAAATATACAAAGAAGGAAGAAAGGTATATTTTAAAGCCTTTCTTATTTTTAAATAATAATGATAATAGTATTTATAAAATGTCGCGATAGTTATTTATGTAAAAAGAACAAAAAAGATTGATACGTTTCAGTAAGTCTTTCTAATTTTACAAACATCCTTCGTGGGTATCAAAGCTATCTATCATTATATTTTTTTCAAATCTGTTTATATATATACCTTTTTATTATTAAGTAAGAATACATAATTGAAATATGGAGTACGATCATTTAATTGAACATATTATATATTGTGGAAAGAGGGTAATGCTACATGTATGTAGATATAAGAAATTGTCGGTACTGTTATGTTTTAATTAGTACCACAATATGTTTAATTATGTAGATTACATTTTTTACAAATATGAACAATTACACTTATGACATTTTATTGGTGAACTTTTCTTCTCTTTTTTTTTTTTCTTCTTCTTCTTATTCTTCTAACATAAACAGATGTTTAATTAATTTCGGTATACTATATACATATGTATATATATTTCTAGTTTTCCTTTTTTTTTTTTTTTTCGTTTTACAATAACTTTATAAATATGTAAAGAGAGTAATTTTTTAAGAATATTGTTAATCGATATTAATAATTTCAATTAATATAAACATTGGGAAATTTAATATAAATTGAATTGATGATGTATAATTTTTTTTTCATTATTAAGATTATTATTTATCGTTGTTGTTTTTTTAATATATATTTACAATTATATATATATTTAATAAAGGTAGAAATATCTTTTTCAAAGATCTATATAATCTGCATAGAAAAAGAAAAATACCAATTAAATTAATATTTTATTTATAATTATATTAAAAATTATTAAATTCAATTTCTTATTGAAAATTAGGGAATTTTTAGAAATTTAACGTTTGATACTAAAGTTTGTTGCATTGTGAATATTTATGTTATATTCATCATCATTATTATTATTATTATTATTCTTATTATTATTATTATTATTATTATTCTTATTGTTATTATCATTATTATTATTATTATTATTATTATTATTATTATTGTTATAATTATATTGTATGTTGCCCTATCACTCTAAGATATAATTTTGGAGAAGCTGAGTTTACTTACTAAAGGTTAAAGAAGTAAGCCTAACAGACCAATACAACTCATTTATCATAGATATCCTTTGACAAACTATTCATTTGGAACAAAAGAGCCACTCTTTGAGAAAGATCCATCGGTGCCAGCAAGGTTTCAGCGTATGAGAGATGAATTTGACAAGATTGGAATGCGAAGGAGCGTGGAAGGAGTACTCTTGGTTCACGAACATGGATTACCCCATGTTCTGCTGCTTCAATTGGGAACGACATTCTTCAAATTGTAAATATTTTTATTCTACATATTATATTAATCTTTTGCACTATAAAGATACGCCAAACTCACAATAACGTTTTACAATTCAAACATAAGGAGCATGAAACGTAGTATTGAATATGACATGCAACGTTCTGTGCATTAAATTATAGTTCAAGGAGTTAATATAAAGATCTATTAGTTTTATAAAATTTAATGAACGATTTATTAATTATATTATTTTTGTTTCAGACCTGGTGGAGAACTAAATGCAGGAGAAGACGAGGTAGAGGGCCTAAAACGGCTCCTTACTGAGGTAACAGTTACCACGACGCCTTACGCTGCCTTACAGGGTGGCTAGGAGTGGCACTTTAATATGTTAGATTGTAATATTGTCTTATTATAAACGTATATTGTATGAATTTAAAAGATGTATGTAGAACTTATGTAACCGGGCCTGTAGCTCAAACTAGGGAAGGTTTCATTTAACTGTTATAAGAGAAGAGGTATTATCTATATTTTTAGTGCGCTGCATGCCCGGAAAAATTGATGTTCGTAGTAGTCACAAGACAAAGCTTATAGGATGCTCTGGTTAGCTAAGAACATTGTTCTTATCCAGCTCTTTTGTATATGTAATATGGACGCTAAGCAGACTGGATATGAAGATTGTAAAACGATAAGAAAATTGTATATTTACATTTTATTATCCTTTGAGATTTTTTGTTTTGCTTTAAAGTTTGACAAATAACTTATTAAAATATATAATTATTTTATATATATATATATATATATATTGTATATAATGTATAAAATTAAATTCATTTTTTATCGGTAGGCTAACAAAATACTCGATTGAAAAACCAAAGCAGAGCTTAATGGTTTTTTTTTAATTTACAAAATAGGCCCATTCACTAAAATCGATTAATAATTTTATATATATAAATATATATATATTGCCAAATTTGTGAATGTGTTAGTATCAATATATATATACATGTACAACAGCTGTTTCATTTTCACTATGTATTTTTAAGGGATGCATGTCAGAGGTATTTCCCATAGTGAATATTTCTGACATATGTTAATAATGTCAATACAATAAATAATAATAATGTAGAAAGGAGGTTGTGCAAGGAACATATTAGGCAACTATCAAAAAATTGTCCATTATAAAAAAAAAAAAGAAAAATAACAATGTAATATCAGACACTTTCAAATATAATGTAACCATGTTCTTAGTGGACTATAAATGAAGAAGAATGTATTATTATATGCTATTTTATGAAATTTATTGGAAATTCATATTAAGTGTAATATGCTTCACTTAAAAACTTCTAGACATTTGGACAACAAGACGGAGTTAAGCAGGAATGGGTGATAGAAGATAGTATCGGGAACTGGTGGAGACCAAACTTTGAACCACCTCAATATCCATATGTTCCACCTCACATTACCAAACCAAAGGAACATAAAAGGTTGTTTCTTGTACAATTACAGGAAAAAGGTAATATATCAGAATATCCTTTATTCGCCTTTTATTTTATTTTATTTTATACAAATACCATGCTAATGCTTTTATTTCTAATGAATTATTTCAGCCCGGTTCGCAGTACCGAAAAATTACAAATTAGTTGCAGCGCCATTATTTGAATTGTATGATAATTCTCAAGGATATGGACCGATTATTTCTAGTTTACCACAGTCACTTTGCAGGTAAATATATTAATTAAATTTATAAATATACAAGCACAAAATATATGTCAATTATATGATACTTTAATAAATCATTATTTAATATAAACATATATATCATTTGCCCTTGTTTCAGATTTAACTTTATTTATATGTGAAAAAGGATATCGAAATATAAAAATTGGTATATTTTATTTAAGTTAATGATCTATTATTATTATTATTATTATTATTATTATTATTATTATTATTAATGATTAATGATTAAGCATAAGTATGTGTGCGAGATGATACGAATGCAATAAGAATTTGCTGCTCTTCTATGTATAATATAAGACACTACGAATTAAATTCGTTTTTTTCGAAAATTTGAAAATTTTTTTTATATAGTAAACATTTAATATATATTTGCCGATTCTCTCCAATTCCTCCATTTTATACATTTATTATAATATAATTTTCTTAATATTAGATATTAGATTTAATTCGTAGCGTTTTACGAGAGATAGGGTAGATGTTAAAGTATTCTGTTTTTACCTTCAGAAACAAGATATTATTGTAAATCAGCTGTTATTAAATGAATCCATTCATGGATTGCCTCCAAGGACGAAGCGTTCTTTCAACGGGGTATTCGTCTCTTGCCCGGGGTATCTTGTCTCTTGCAAGATGAGAAAAAGTGATGGCAAGCAATGGGTAGTATTTTCATTTAATGTATTTTTTATTTTAATTTAAAATAAATCGTTATTTTTCTCTCATAAATGCTATGAATTAATTCCAACATCTAATATGTTTATTAATTTTTCCCGTACTTTAACGAGTCTGATTCGTGATGAAGATTTTGGTTTAAACATGAATGTCATAAGTCAGACTCGATATAGCCCGAGTTTCGTCGGGCTAAATGGCACGGGAAGGGGTTAATATTAATCATGTAAGTATCAGAGGTCTTTAATAAAACCTAGTCGAGAAAAACTAAACAGCGCAATGGCGGCTTTCGGAATATAATGCGAAAAGATCCAAGCGCCGCGATAGCGCTTATTTTATTATGTTTATTTTATATAAAAATATATTGTTGTATTATAAAATTATTACTGTATTATATAAATGCGCTAGCTTTTTTCGATATGAAATCTGAAGAGCGCGAAAGCGATGGATGGGACTTAAATGATTAAGAAATAATCTAAACAAAAGTTAACTGAAATTTGAAAAATATTTTTAGAGCGCGATTATCACATTTAAATATAATCGATTTGTCTCAATTATTTTATCCAATTATCGAGATAGATCGAGATTTGTTGACTTATTTGTTTGGTTGGATTCGGTTAGATTCGGTATTGTTCGGTTAAACTCGACTTAAAGTAATGGGGATAATGTGTAAGCAGTGGGGAATGGATAACCTAGAAAAACTTTATGTTTTATTTATATAAAAGAAATGTCTTGTTGGCAGTTACAGTATTCAATAAATTTCTAGTTCGTTGGTATCGTCCTAATAGAAAACTAAACAACCCCGCCAACGTCTTCAAATTATTATCATGGATGTCGTCACGTGTATTGCACCTGTTAATATAGCAGTTATTAAATATTGTACGTATTTTAATTATTTAAAATTTATGATAATAAAAAAATAGAAAAATTCTTATCTATTTTAATATATATATATTATTATAATACAATATTTTGAAAATATAATTAACTTTCATATAAAATCAAATGTTTTTAACAAGTGTCTTTACTAACATATACATTTTCGTTATTTTAAATTTGCATATATAAAAAAAATCGTATCTATTATAATTGAATTATTTGAAAATAAAAAAAAAAATATACTGATATATAATATTTCGAATAAGTTTTTAACATGATCGTATTTAAATTATATTTATTTTTAAAAATTTTATCTTTGACCTATATTCAACTATGAGTTTCAAGTCATTTAAATATGAAAGTGACTGGAAATTTTTATTATAATGACAGTGAAATATGATATTTTTTTTGTTATCTATTATGAAGTTACATAAATTATTTATATATTCATTTTTATATTGCCTTAGATTAAAATTAGAATATTTGTCGTCGATATTTAAATTTATTTATTTATGATTTATTTATAGGGGGTAAACGAGATGATATTTTAATCTTACCTATTAACGATTCCATAAGTTTAAGTCTGGATACAGAACAGGTAATTTCTTTTCGTTTTTTTTTTTTTTTTTTTTGATAATAATATATTAAATATATAAAATATATATAATAATAATATTTATAATAAATATTTATTACAGTTATGTACAAAAACAACCGTCATGATCAGAGAAGATTTCAAAAAAAATCGCATATGGTTAAATGGAGTGTAAGCTTTGTTATTATTATTATTATTACTATTATTATTGTTATTTTTATATTATTAACCCTTTCGCTACGGGTGACTTCTCCGCCGCGATATTTCCACTGAACATAGATAACAAATGATAAAAACAAAAAACTAATGTTAGATTCCAGGAAAAGATACTTGATGTGAAATAACTCCAATCGCTAATCATATATCCAATACACAAGATTTTATGCAGTGCAACTAAAGTCATCTATAGTATGTCAATGGCATTTTATGAACAGCAACTGTAGTCGCCCAAAGTAACGAAAGGGTTAAAAACAAAATTATGTGATCACAGTTTTATGTTATTTTAATACATTTTGTATTAATTCTTATTTCAGTGAAGAAGATTTTGATAATCCAAGATTACAGAACTGTTTATGCGAAAGTAAGTTACTTAAATATCAACGGAATAATTGATTTTATGCCGAAAATAATATTCTAATAAATTCATTTTTTAAAGTTAGGAAGAAAGCGAATCTTGATAAGGAAATGATGAATTGGAAACTTCATATTTGTTCAGAAAATAATTTTCCAACTGCGTCTGGGTTGGCTTCCAGTGCTGCTGGATATGCATGTCTCACTGTAGCTCTTGCTAGATTGTACAAAGTAAAGGTAATATTTCTTATACAAATATAATTATATTTTGGTAAGTTTATAATTTTATTATATTGGAGAAGGGTGATATTAGTCTCATCGCACGGTTAGGATCCGGTTCGGCATGTCGAAGTACTCTGGGTGGTTTTGTAAGATGGCGTATGGGATCATATGAATATGGCACAGACAGTTGTGCAGAACAAATAGCACCTGCATCCAGTTGGCCTGAAATGAGATGTTTAATAATAGTCGTGCGTATTCCCGTATTTTATGATTTGTCTTAACATAAATTTAACGTGTTGTATTTATTATGAGAATTTTTAACTATTTTATTATTTTACGTGCATTCAGGTGGATGACAACAAGAAAAAGGTCTCTAGTGCCATTGGGATGAAGAGAACCTATAAAACCTCTGAACTTTTACATTTCCGTGCTAATTATGTCGTACCTCAGCGAGCAGATCTAATACAAGCCGCTATTACGTCGAAAGATTTTAACCTTTTCGCCGAAATAACAATGAAAGATTCCAATCAAATGCATGCAGTGTGTTTAGATAGTTATCCTCCACTTGTATACATGAATAATATTTCTTTTGCAATTGTAAATCTTATTCATTCGTATCATAGAGTAATCGGAAGTATAAAGGTATTACATATATGTTTATTTATAATAAAGATAATATGTTTTTCAATTGGATTCTATTGTAAAATTGAATTATAGGTAGCATATACATTCGACGCAGGACCAAATGCAACTTTGTATTTATTAGAGCAAAATGTTCCAGAAGTGGTAGCAATTATAGATCATTATTTTCCCCCAGCTAGTAATAATTTGGATAAATATAAAAGAGGGTTGCCTATAGAAACGGTACAATTATCACAGGTACTTGGAACTGTTCATAATTTATTTACGATTCTTAAATATCTACAAGATAAATAAAATATTTTTTCTCCCTTTTTTTTTAGGAATTGTTAGAAAAAATTGATTGTACAGTTCAAGAACCAGGTAAAATAAAATATATGATGTACACGCGTATAGGGGACGGGCCTAAAATCCTTGAAAATCCAATAGATCGTCTTTTAAATGATGAAGGTTTGCCTATACGAAACGAGACTGATGTTTCTTAGTAATAATTTATTATTTATCATTAAGTAAATAAATATCAGTATTCGTTCATTCGTACGAACATTTCATACGCACTTTGTTGGTACAAGGGAATTTATGGTGTATAAAATTTTTACTGAAAATATTGTTCTTATAATAAATTTAGTACTACTTTACACATCACACATACACAGACACATACACACACACTCACATACACAACACACATTTTTTAATAATTATAATTTTTATTAGGATGCACATAAAAAATTATAATTTAATTAATAAACTTAAGATTACTCTCGGGCTCATATGCAATAATTTCGAACTTGCATAGATATAAATTTTAGATAATATTTAAAATGAAATAAAAGAAAAATTAATTAAAAATTGCATTTTTTGTTTTAATAATCGATACAAAGTTTGATCGTTAACAAAAAAGATTCGATTAATCTAAAAAAAGAGTCGTCGATAATACAGAAAGTCGATTTATCGACCTTTCAAGTCAAGAAAAAAGAAAGAAGATAAAATTTTAATTGGAACCCGAAAGATGTCGCAGTTAGACGAGCGGGCTCTTTCACTTTGACGGTTGCCATTGCACCGTGCGTTTTCAGTGCGACGCTAGGTTCGGTTGGGTTAAGGGGTGAATGATTCGCGTTCGTTGTTCTATGAGAAGGACGTCGTGTTCTTGTAGGTAGAGAGCACTGAACATCGTGATATAGGTAGGGAAGAGGAAGGGACGTTGAGAGGAGGTGTGGAGGACAAGGAGGAGGAGGAGGAGGGAGAGGAAAGGGGTAGTTGTTTCTGAGAAGGGATCAAAAGAAAGAAGGATGATGTTTAGATTATACGACACAGTAGAGCCGGTTGTCTTCTTACGGTGACCCCTTAGAAATGAAATATTGACAATTTTTATCAATACCAAGGTGTAAGGATTATCATTAGTTTTGACTTATTGGTTGTTGGGGTGGGTGGGTGGTCCTTCATAAACGGAAAAAAAACAATTTCTATTTGAAAGTGTATTAAGCTAAGTTATGACACGGTTAGAGCAAATTACAAGAGGTAGGAGTAAAGGCGTCGTGTGGTGCGATAATAGGGACGACGACAAGGATTGTTCCATATCCGTTCTCAGTTTTGCGCGGTTCGCGGATCCGATAACTGTTGCTGTTGCCGTTCTTCTTCTTCTTCTTCCGTCAGATAGTAATATTAATTTGTTTAAAACTTTAATACACAATTACTGCCTTTGCTTCCACCTCCTCCTCTTCTTCTTCCTCTTGGTAGGTTGTGAAACACAACAGGAGTCTAACGTCTTTAGAGTTACGGGGTAGGAATAGGATATAGGATAAGGTTGAGGTATTTGAAGACGTTGCTGAGTTGCCGGAGAACGTGGACCACACAATCCATTGGACTGTGGAAAGGAGAAAGGTGGAGGTGGTGGTGGAGGAGGAGGAGGAGGGAGGAGTGCGAAAGGATGAATGAGAAGACAGAGTGTTGAGCTGACCGACCGGAGTGCCTGAACTACTCCTTGGTTCCTCGCGTCTTTTACATTTGTGTACTGGTGGTTCGTTTATTCCAAGAATTGAGGAACCCAATAGGACAACCAAGGAAGATTCTTTCAAAGATAAAAAGAAAGAAAAAGAAAGGGGAAGAAAGAAATAAAGGAACGGGGACTAACCCGAAGACAACGACCCCCGAGGACAAGGAGGAGGAGGAGAAAGATAGAAAATAAAGAAAAAGATGTGGGATCTTTGGTGTGCCTTCTTCTTCTTCTTCTTTACTACCGTGTCTACTAACTTGAATGCGTGATTATTCCCTTTCGCCTGAGCGGTTGCCCGTCCGGCAAAACCTAAAGCTACGTTCACAAACATCTTACCCAACGTATTATTTTTTCAACGTTGCTAACCGAATCCACGAACGGTTGATGATAACCTATCGAGTTCGATCGTCCAATCAGCTTTCGGGTATGATTTAATATTTATTTATTTATTAATTATCCTTTTGTATTACTGTTTAATCATTTTTTATTTCTTTTATATTCTAAAAATATATTTCAAACACCTAACATATCGTTGTAATGTTTCGTTATTATGTTTATACTAAAACACTATAAAAAAGAATGATCATCGCTATGTGAAGTAGCATTTAGGTTTAATTCTAAAGACCTCGTGCGAGACATTCTCTAAAGCACGTGGTAAATAGAAGGTGAAGGTAAACGAAATAATACTCGAGGATTATTCAACCTATTTCTTATTCCCTTTCCCTCCTTTCTTATTTTTTTTTTTAGTTTTCTTTTTGATTTGTTTTATTATACAAAGTGGTATCGTTTCGATCAAACTTTCGTTTATTTATTGAAAACAATTATCATTGTTAAATAATGATTTGATACCAGTATACAAATTAATCCCACTTATAATGAACCGAAAATATAAGTTACTCGTTTTATGCACAATGTTGCAATACGATAATTGCATTATGTTGGTAGTTTATTGTATTAAAAAGAAATATTTAAAACTCAATGCCATGTGAAATAAACTGAAATTACACATTTCGTGATCGTTCGAATTAAAGCTGGAAATTGTCTCATTTTATATTATATATATGTAATAAAAGAAAAAAAGAAAATATATAAATTGGATTCCAAGATACAATTATTCAGTAAACGTTTTATAAGATACACGCGAGATAAATATACAATATATGTATATATAAATGACATATGTATCGAAGGTTCCTTCCTTTTCCTTTGTTCCGAGCTTGAAAACAACCTGTGTGAAAGCACCTTGACGCGTTCAGGTGTGCGCCGCTCGAGATGCATGCACTCGCATTCGAGCGCGCGCGCGCGCGCGCACGCGGGCAAAAATGCATCCTCTGTCGTGGTGATTGAACTCGGCATCGTGATGCCGATACAGATGGGCATAGGGGGATACTATCTGTATGAACAAAGCGTACGAGGATCTACATTAGGGATAGAATATCCTTCTTACCTTTCCATTTGTCTTCTACATCAATTAGATTTAATAGACAAATTTAAATAGACAAGTTATTTTACATTCTTTTATTAGTTTCTTCTTCTTCTTCTTCTTCTTCTTCTTCAACGAGGAATCAGAAATATTCTTGGATTTTATTGTAATTATTTGTAATTATCTTTTTTTATTTCCTACATATTTTTATATTATTTTGTTTTTGTTTTTTTAACAAGGTATTAAAGATATTCTTTAATTTTAAATACAAATTTGTAAAATTAAATTTTTCTCTATTAATTAAAAATAAATGATTAAATATTTTATTCTTATATCAATCAATGAACCACTCTTTCAATGTGTAACGTATTTTTTTATTATTGTAACAAACTTAAAAGTATATAATATGAAAATAATGAAAATATATATAATAGTTTATTATAGTAACTTCTTGGTGAATGATCGTAATTCTCAGATGGGATTTGTAGTAGCAAGATGAGATACGGGCTAACGTGTACGTGACCTTGAATTCGGGGCCACTTGTAGCACGTGCTTCATCCACTACCCCCTCCCAGTATTTCCTACATACCCGAGTCAGATTTTCACATATGTTTTAATGATTTCTACTAATTCCGTGATTCATAAATTAAATCGATATTTTTCTATTTGTTTGTAAACCTTAATGCAAATACTTGAAATTTTATTGTCCTTTTCCCATCCCTCCCCATATAACAGGCACTTAAAAACTGACCGTAGGAATACACGTGTCGTTTTTAGCGAGACTGGTGGACGAACGAGATCGAATGAAGCTGGTAGAAGCATGCCCTCTAAGAAGCAGTACAATCTCGTGCATAATGACGAGTATGATACACGAATACCGCTACACAGCGAGGAGGCTTTCCACCGTGGAATCATCTTCCATGCCAAGGTAATAATCAACCATGATATCTTTCAAATAACCCTAACTATACTCATTAATAATAATTAATCATCGTTTAATATCTGTTCTGCATGTGTGTGTGTGTATGTGTGGGGGGGGGGGGGGGGTTCCAACAATCCAACAAGGGTTCTCTGAATCTTAACTTTTAAGTTGAAAATGAGAAAACCGAAGAAGAAAATAAACTCCACAAATGTTTTTGTGCAATTAAATGGTTGTGCCATATATTAGGTTGTCAAGTATGAAATGAAGCAAAAAATGTACATAATTGAATTGCAATTTGCTCCATTTCATACTTGTCAATCTAATATGTATATACATAATCTTGAAGATTAATTAATTGTTCGATAAAATTTATAATGGATCAATTTAATCTTGTATCTTTCATACTTAAACATTCATTATGATTCTTATCAAAAAATCAGTTGATATTAACAGACTGATCCGATCAACAGGATCGGATCATGATTGGACTTAGTTTCTCAAAAGTTAATGAAATAATTTAGAATATGAATCGGGTCTAGGATTATATGGTTGATTTATGCTTAATTGTAATAATGTTAAAATTTTTTACGATGAAATAGAAAAAATATATAATATCGAGGATATCGCGTATGGTGCAACAACCAACCAAGAGGAGGAGGACGGCAACGACACACGAGATATTTTCGGACGATGCCGGTACCGTCGTGATGACGTCATTGTACAAGTGTTTATTTCAGTAGTACACGTTCCAAGAAAGGTCGAAGCTTTTGTGCGTTCGACTTTAAAGCTCATAAAGCTCTCCTTAACTCTCTCTCTCTCTCTCTTCCACACACTTTCTTTCTTTCTTGTTCGTTTTTCACCAAACATACACACTAATATACAAATATACTACATACCCTCACGTATGTACATTTCTTTTTCATTTGGTTATTCATATACACACATATATAAACATTCAGGACAGACAAACAGACAGAGAGGACGGTCAGACAGACAAATTCGTAAACCTTCTTCGAAATTGGAATGATAAAAACCATACGAATACACTTTCAGTTAAGAACATTGAAAAAATAATGTCGATAACTCTCGAATGTTTCGTTTTTGTTATTCTACCATAAAGTCAGTATGAAAAAAACAGGATTCGTAGTAATATCAGTAAGAAAAGGAGGAGGAGGAGGAGTAGGAGAAAGAGGGGTTTACTTTATCTATCGCTAGGGTTTATAAGAAAATATCTATCCCTCGGTGAAGCAACGTCACCTTAACGTCGACTATCGATCGTTAATTTATGAATAAGAAAAAAAGAAAAAAAAAATGGTATATAGGTAGCGTGTCTAGTAGTTGTGGTAGTAATAGTAGTAGTAGTTAGGCTAGACTTTCTTAGTCCTTGCGATTTTTTTCTTACGATATGTGGGAGAGTTACCACGTGCAACAAACTAGAACCCGCTCGAACACGTGGCCCGGTCGTAGCTTCAATGGGGGATTCTAAATACGGATTGTGTAGAGGTGCTCAATATATATATATACATATATATATATATATATATATGTATTTATACGTATGTAAGAAAGAAAAACGTTCGTTGATCCAATGAAACTTTGGAACGCGGAAATAAATGATTTTTCTTTTTTTCTTCTTCTCCTTTTCCGTTTTTTTTTTTCTTTTGGATCTATCACTAATCTTTATCACGTCAGGTTAAATGACACACGTCATTTGATATGTAAAAAAGAAAAAATTGCAGAGTGAAAATGAATAAAAAAAAGTTGTTATTTGACAGGTATACACGAAATGTTGGTATTTAAGAAGGAATATCAGTTGAAATGAAAACTGTCAGATTACTCTGATTTTTTTGTTTTATTTAATAAACTTCAATATATTTTAAAATTTGTGTGAAAATTAGAGATCGATTGTATCGTTCAATTTTTTATAATAATTTTTTTTTGAAAATTTCCAGTTATTTCCAATATTTAAAATATATAATTTATAGATTAGTATTGATTTATTTTGTTAAGTTCATTGGTTCTATGGAGGTACCTAGACCAACAAGCAGAGTTGAGATCGTGGCTGCGATGCGAAGGATTCGCGTGAGTTGAAATAATTTTTAATTATTATTAATTAATTTGTAATTATTTGTTATTATTATTATTTTTAATTTTTCATCAATGATGGTTTAACAATTTGTAAAACTTACATTTTTTCCAATATTCCTATTTTCCAAATCTTTTTCTCTTTAGTACGAATTTAAGACGAAAGGGATCAAGAAGAAGAAAGTGACGTTGGAGGTATCGGTCGACGGGTTGAAGGTCATGCTCCGGAAGAAGAAGGTATGTATATATATAGATATATGTATATAAGTACGTACATTACGTTCTCAAATGATGAGCCATTTCGCAACTAAAACGAAGTGGCGATTTAGAACGAGAAATGGTTTTGGATTCTTGCCACGAGTGTGGTGCGTATTCGTGTCAATGAGTAGATCTTCTAACGAGTCCTTTTTAAAACAAAACAACAACAAAATAATATCTTATTGTTTTTAACAAATTATTATTATTATTATTATTATTATTTTGTTATAGAAAAAGCAGCAATGGATGGAAGAGAACAAAATGTATCTCATGCATCATCCGATTTACAGGTGACAATAAATTACTTTTCATCTCATTTAATTTTATACACTATTTTTTTTTTCTCTTTTTGATGATACATTTAGAAAAAAGAAAATATGTATTTAATATAAGTTGCCATAAGTTTCTTCATTTCTTTTTCTCAAATTTTTATTTTATATTATTTTATTGAATAAGTGTTAAAAAAACAATCAGTTCTTTATTGGAATTATCACTGTTTTAATAAAAATTAGAATTGAGTTTATTTCGAATACAAAGAACAAGAATGAATTATTTTCTTTAATATACAAATATGACAAATATTTCGTCATGCCGACCAATATGTGTTGATATTTAATTCGCAATGTTAATTGTTTTTCTTTTTTTTGTTTTGTTTTGTATGATTTTCAGGATATTCTATGTCTCCCATGACAGTCACGACTTGAAAATTTTTAGTTACATCGCTCGGGACGGTAGCAGTAACACATTCAAATGTAACGTCTTCAAATCTAGTAAAAAGGTAAGATTGTTAAGTTCTTAGATAATTAATAAACGACGAGTTTCTATAATTATCGAATAATTAATTATTATTTCTCTACAATAAGAACAATAATTAATAGATCACGTTTAGGTTGATAATTTATATCAATTTTTATACATGTTTTTCATTTTATTATGAAAAATCAACTCTAACGATGCATTTACGTAAATACACATACGCATATTACAATTATTACATGGATACATGTAGTATAGTGTTGGACAATTAACCTGACTAACTATCAATTCGTGTCATTGAGAGAATCCCCATAAATAAAATATCACATTCTCGATACGAAAAGAGGGACATTCTTTCTTTCCTTACGATTAAAGCTTTTTTTTATTTACCCTATTCGTAAAGGTAATTTGTGACGTCACTATACTCTTCGTCATACTATAGAGTGACTCAAAAACAAAAGTAACAAAGAAGAGTTCCTTTTATGTGCACGCAACGAGTGCAAGAACAAACTTTTCAATAGGAATTGAGTTTTATATAAGAAAAGTGTCCTTTTATAGTTTTAATTTCAATCTTTTTTTTTTTTATCGAACTATGAGATTAAAGTGATAGTAAATTGAGATAAATAGTAAATTGTATTTTAATATCGAGAATACAATTTTGAAAGAATAATCGTAAGAGTGTAATACTTGAAAGATTTAGTTTGATTGAATGATGAGAGAAGTGATCGAATTAACACATGGAATTCTACCATTGAGAATAGACAGAGAAAGTGAGAGGAAGATTCTTAGAGAGAGAGAAAGAGAGAGAGAAAGGGAGAGAGAAGATATTAATGCACTTATAAATAAACCAGAGGAAAAATCAGCTCACCACGAGCCGGTTCACATTGTGCTCCGTGCTGCCGCATCGAACACTCTTAACTCGGTATTTCTGGACTTCTCCCTACTTTAAACATAAGTGTTAGCCTAATTTTTGTGTACCTTGTGGCGAGAATAGGACATGTTTTTAAAGACGTTTTTAAAATTGGCATGTGTAGGATAAAAAGAAATCAATCTTAAGAAGTTTATATTAACTGTGACTGGTCATATTTGTGCTGTCAAAGAAGTGTTTCCAATTACATTCGTTGATGATGTCTCTGATTATTATGCCTCTCATAAACAAACAAAAAATACTATATACCTGAAACTGTGAATATATTGTTCAGGACTAGTGTACCAATATAAGAAAAAAATAAAAAAGAAAACTAAAATCGACTGTAGGTATCCCACGTAATTTAAAGTCACCTTACTTTTTGATCATACCTCGTACATATCGTGTGTATCAGAAAGGAATAAAGATATTGATAAATAACGTCAGTAAAGTTATTAGTGTAACTAGACACCTTGATTAAACAAAATATCGGTATTAGTAGAGTTTTTATATTCATTTAAATACCCAGTTAACACAAAACGTTAATATGACGTTAATATGACGTCATTTTTGAAAAATGACCTAAATCGAACGTCATATTAACGTTTTGTGTTAACTGGATATGTAATTAAAGTTATAAAAAGTTTTATAGTAATTATTAGATTGTCAAGTATGAAATGAAGCAAAAAATTTACATAATTGAATTAAAATTTACTCCATTTCATACTTGACAACCTAGTATATCTATTCCACAATGAAACCATAATCACAATTGACGTTATTGTACAGAAAATATATACACATATGTGTCAGAAAGAAAGGGGTTAAAAATATAGAGGGGGATCTGCGGGGGAAAGAGATAGAAAGAGAAATAAATGTGTTTGTTGCTAGTGTTGAAAATGTTTGTGTAATCTAATCGATGCCGTGGAGTATCGCGTTATATCTCGTAGACTGTTAGTATCGGGTATAGTTCTAAAGGAAGTTACGAGCGAAACGATTTATCGATCCTTTTGCCATCGGCTAAAGAAAGAAAGGAAGAAAGAAAGAAAGAAATAAAGAAGAAGGAGAGTTCACGATGGGAAACGGTGTTAGGTGGCAAAGTATTTTAACCCCCTTTTTTTTTTTTACCTTAAAGTCTCTTTCCTTGTATATTCATTATTATTACTCTCCTAACATTACTCAATTATTTTTTCCAGATATTTTTAACCCTTTTGAATTATGTGTACCCAAAGGATTAATAATTACCGCCCAAGCAAACAGGTTTTTTTTGTTGTTTACAAAAACCCACGTGTTTATTTTTTGTTAATATCAAATTTAATATTCATTTCTTGATTCCTTGAAACGAATACTTTTTTTCGAGGGAAAATAAATTTACTTCTTTTTTTTTTTTATCTTTTAGATCATATTAGATTTTTCTTTGACTTCATCATCGTTGTTATTTTTCTTTTTTTTTTTTGTGAAAAGAGAAAAAAAAAAGTAAACGTTTAATTAAATATTTAGGGGAGGAAAATATATTACAAAGAGCTTATAATTAGAGGAGTTAAAAGATGATCATGGTTATCTCGTTGGTGGATTTTCTCTTTGT
This sequence comes from Mischocyttarus mexicanus, assembly GCA_023678845.1. NCBI lineage: Eukaryota > Metazoa > Arthropoda > Insecta > Hymenoptera > Vespidae > Mischocyttarus > Mischocyttarus mexicanus. The sequence continues at coordinate 3,320,857 of JACGTP010000003.1, read as the reverse complement.
GTATTAAAGTTCTGTTTGTTATTCCAAACGACTGTGTATATCCTGCCATACAAATAAACCCACTGTTAGTTTATTCTCTCATAGCATTGGAGAGATAATTTATTTGGTACTTTCTCGGTGAATAGATCACTAATTCCAAAACGTATCTCGTCTTTTGCTTAAATCTTGTTTGCCTGAAGGAAATATCTATTGTGAAACATATTTTATTACCTCCCCCCCATTAGATTGTACTTTCATTTTCATCGTGTTCGTGTTCGGATTTGTGAAACTGGTAACATGAAAAAGTTCAATCTATCTTTCTTGTTTTTTTTTTTAGATTTAAAATGATTGAAACATTGTTATTGTGATTTTTATACAAAAAGAAATAAAACGACAATCAGCAAGGAACAAGAATTATTTTATTTAATATTATATTATTATGTAAAATAAAAAGAAGATAATTGTTGTTTTAAACAAAAGGAAATTACGATGTGATCGAAATTATTTATTATTCTCGAAAAAGATTTAATATCAAAGAAAATAATAATATTTTAATTTTAATTCTAACACACACACACACACACACACAAATATCGGATCTCTACATTGAAATAAAAATCCATTTATTGGAAATAAAAGAATTAGATATTAAAGTTTGATTGAAACTTATTGGACGAGATGTTGAAAAATTGGACCAAGAATACGATCGCCAACGTCAACGTTAATTCAACGACGTTGGCCAATCCAATTTCCGGTGCAAACTTATCACAGAATCATTCTACAGTTCCGGAATGTGAAAATTCTTCGAAACCGCGTAAAAAACTTTCCTTTAAAGAACCGGAAACTATTTTTAATCATTTAAAATTAAGAAGACCGTTCGTTCGTACGAAAACTTCGTCGTCGTTGCAACAACCAGTACGTTCAGCGTCAATTGACGTTAACATTGATGAAAATCCTTTCGAGGAAGAGAACGATGAATTCGAGGAACTCGAGGTAATTGACTAATTTTTAATATAAATTAAAAAATTATAAACACCAAAATTATTATTAAAAACAGATAGGAATAGATTTATTTCTTCAGCAATTTATGTGTAATGAGGATCGTAGAAAATAAAATTCTAATTGCTGACTTAAAACAACAATTTGAAACATTAAATATTTGAAAAGATTGTACTAATAATACAATTAATAATAAATAGAAATTATATTAGGAGATTATCAGAAACTCGTCGTTAATGTATATAAAAATAAAATAGAATAATTCGATCTTTAAATGAAATTTAAAGAATTTGATTTTACCAGAGCCAAGCTATGAGGGTTGTTAGAACCGTGGGACAAGCATTCGAGGTGTGCCATAAATTAAGTGTAAATAATACAAACGATGATAGAGATCGTGGGGAAAAGGATAAGGATAAGGATAATAGCGATAATCATCGTGACGTTTACGAGGAACAAGATGAAAATATCTTAGAACAATCTCAACCTTCCCCGTTGACGTTGCATAAAGGTATTCAATTATTTTATTTTAATATTAGGTATAAAATGAACAAAAATTCGTTCCACGTATTTACTTCATCCATTAGATAGAAATTCTTATATGTTTGTTATAATTACAGACATATCGTTATTAGGAGAAGCAGAGGATTTGGTACAAGAACAATCTTCGGTTTCTTGTTTTTTGAGATCTCACGATATTCCAGTAACTACAGCTTCTACCTCACCTATTAGGCAATCCCCATCGGTATGAAAATATATTTACTTATTACATTATATCTTCACATTACACTAATATTAAATCGTTCTATATAAATTTATTAACACATATTCTACCGCATGATGAATATTCGGCATTAATATATTACAGAAAATAATTCATTCTTGTTAGTTTAATTTTAAATGAATAATAACATTTAACAAATTTTATGGATTACAATAGGGTACAGTAGCCTCAGATTGTGGAGGTTTATTGGTAGGAGGTGAATTAACTGCTCTCAAACACGAGATTCAACTTTTACGAGAAAGATTAGAGCAACAGAGTCAACAAACCAGAGCTGCAGTAGCTCATGCTAAACTTCTACAGGATCAGTTAGCAGCAGAGACTGCTGCACGCATTGAAGCTCAGGTAATAAAAGTTAAGCTATAAATTTGACAAGACGATGGTTTATAAACTTTTATTAGAAACTATTATAGTTTTATATGAAACTATCCAAGTTACGTAAATAAGTTAGATCATTTTATTGATCTATATATCTTCTAACGTTAGTATGAAATTTGTTTCATTTAAGACGCGTACTCATCAATTGTTGGTACAAAACAAAGAATTGTTGGAACATATAGGAGCATTGGTTGGTCATTTAAGAGAACAAGAACGTATATCCAGTAATCATATTAATACTCAATCTCAAATGCCCATATCGTCAACAACTACGACAACTACGACAAATCAACAATCATCAACCATTCCTGATTTACCTAATCTTGGCCAGGTAATGTTCTATCGAATCCCATGAAACGAAACAAAATATAAGGGGGACCAGCAAATATCTTTCGTCTGACGCCTACTACTACTATTACTACTACTATTATTATTATTACTACCATTACTACTACTATTACTACTATTACTACTATTGCACAACCGACGTTGCATTTCCATTAACTTTTAACAATGCATTTTGTACTTGTTTTTGTTATTTTTTTATTTTTTTAAAAAATGTTTTTTTTTTTATATATTCATCGTAACCGACTTTTTTTTGTATTGAAAGAAGAGTCTTCTGTTTTTCCTCTTTATTCTTTTTCTTTTAATTTAACTATTTTATAATAAACCGATTTATATACACACACCTTTTAATACCGTTTTGCATCCAACAAACGTCATCGTAGTTGCCGTCGTTAAAGTCTCCCAGATCAGAATTGTTAATTTTGGTAGTGTATGCGATACAAACGTGACACTAAGATCGTCGTTGTTATTCTTGAATATTCTATAACGCATTATTTCCTTTACGTTTATTTGTTCACGATGAACCAAAAGTATAAACGAGTTTTTACGCGTACGCATTTTTTAAGTAGAACAATTTTTCATGTAAGTTAACATACTATTTGCAAACAAAAACAACAACAACGACAACTTTTCATTCATACGTTTGAAGAAACAACGAAGAATATTCTTTTGTATTTTACGAAAGTGTTCCTAGAAAGAAAGAGAAACTAAAAATTAAAATAATTAAATATTCTCTTCCTAGTATAAAAAGGAACGTCGAAGAATTTCTAAACAATATTTTCTTTTAAGAACGTTTTATGAGATAGATACATTTAGCATATTGATTTTATTTATCATCGGAACCAATTGTATACTTTATAAGGTATAGTTTAGGTAGTTCATCATCATCATCATCATCATCATCATCGACATACATAAATATTTTAATATACACGTGGAAGATTTCAAAATCTTCTTTTACACGGTATTATAAATTTCGATAAAATGTTGTGTTAGTCAGGATATAATGGAATATTAAAAAGCTAAATCGCTAATACAATAATTCTGCTAAGTGCCAATATGACGGTGTTGTCCGACAGGTCTTCGCACAAGATTATGGACTTATTGCAAGCAATAAATGCTAGGTAATGTTTTTTTTTACATTTTTTGCTTTTATGTTTAATATATATATATTAACGTTTCTTTATTTTATTTTTGTATGATATAAATCGATGTAACATGAGTGTACGTATGTATGTATGTATGTATGTATGTATGCGTATGTATGTATATAATAAATATTAATAAATTTTACAGTTTCGGTATGTGTGAGTTTTATTTGCACGGAAACTGTATAATACAGGAAAGTACTTATAAAGATCCTGATTTATCTCAATCTGATTGTTTAATTAATTTAAACAATTAGTATATTATATTTAATTTATACGTTTAATATTTGATCTTATGAAAATAGTGCCAACGTAGCGGAGAACAAAATTTATCTTGGGAATCGGATCCATCGGCATTTACTTATTGTCCTTATTCTATGGATTCTTTGTATCCTGGTAGTATCGGTGTTATGGGAATTCAAGGAAACAACAGTTCTACAGATCAATTACATTTTCAAGCTCAATTAATTGAACGACTTCATAATATCAGTCCGTATCAAAGTCAAAGATCTCCGTACGCTACACCGTCACCATATGCGATGCCACCTGGATTTTTATTGTCTCCTAATTCCAGGCCACCCGTAAGTAAATAATTTCCATAACAAAATAAAAACACAAACTGTGTTTAATTCATGTACCGTCACGTTAATATGTTTTTTGTAGAACTCGGCACAACTTTCACCTAGTTCAATATCTCTGAGAGTATCTCAACCAAACAGTTTCACCCCGTCACCTGTTATGAATCACAAATTGGACAATTATAGGACGACGGCTACAACAATCAATGATAATGCAGATATTCAACAATCTTCGTTCATTAAACCGTTACCTTGTAAGGTCAATGATAACAATTCCTCATCGTTAGATACTAATAAGATCAAACAAGAACGTTATTATAGTCAAGATGAGATACCACCGATAATATTGGATCCACCACCACAAGGAAAACGTATGGACGATGGTATAGTTAAAGATATATCGATCAAGGACAATACTTTAAATCCTAATAAAGATAAAGGACAAGCTCAGAAAAAATTAACTGCCATGTTACGTTCTCCTGGACCACCACCAACTCGGACAACCAGTGCTCGTTTACCACCGAGAAATGATTTAATGAGTCAGGTCAAAAGGACAACTTGGGCACGTCATACTACGAAATAATTGATATATATATATAAAATTATATAATATATATATATATATATATATATAAATGCTCCGAGTAATTTTAGTTCTCGTTAAAACCCAGCGAGAAAGAAACACAGTTCTTTCTTCTTCTTCTTCTTTTTTTTTAATAAAAAGTAAACGTCGAACGAAAAAACGTCGTTAGTATTATATTTACTCGTGCCAAATGAATTATGCAAAGAGAGAGAGAGAGAGAAAAAAAGAAAGAGAGGAAATGTCGGCCAAGTTTTAAAAAATGTAAATAAATCTTTTTGTATTAACTCTACCCCCATCCCTCGACGGAAAATAGAGAATCTCTGGACGGATATAAATGATTATTTGATATATATATATATATACAATACATAGAAAAATACACGTGTATATTTTTTTGGCAAATAGATTTAAGAAATAGATATAAAATGAATTTCTTGTTTATTTAAAATACAAAAAAAAAAAGAAAGAAAAAAATAAAAAATATGAAAAAAGACTTTTGTCAAAATGATTAATTTGGTTATATTCCTCGGTTATATCCTATATCGTCGGCATATGTAGGCAGTAATCACTTATTTCGTGCTCACTGTATGCGTGCTGATGCCTTTTAACACCCATGAGTTAATAAAGGTCGCTTTTATTCATTAGTAGAAAAATATCATCATTGAGAGAATTTTATTTCCATCAAACAGTACCTTGGTGAATCTTGGTAAAGAAGGTACACCTAAAATTCCTAGTATAATAATTTGTTAAAGTTATTTTACATTTTTCTATTTTTTTTTTAATATTAAAATTATTAAAAAATGGGGGTAAAAATTAAAAATTCGATCGTGCATAAATTAGATTTTTTTTTGATCGTTTATGTGTTTTATAAAATGTTAATGTAATAATTAACAAGATAAGAATCGTCAAAGAATCGAAGCCGATTTTGATACAAGGAGGGATAACGTTTTAATTAAAATATTATAAATCATTATTTTTAGTTGAAATAACAATGGATAGAAAAAAGTTACCCGGTATATTGAGGAAGGTAAGTAGAATTATATTGTTTCGTAATACTTAAGATTGACATTTTAAGATAAACACTGAGAAAAAAAATAATAAAATTTGTATCTGTATATTATCCTTGAACGACAGGGGTTTAAAAACATTACTGATGCTTTTTCGATATTGTATTCAATTGAACATAATTAAAATGAAATTAGAAGGTGCGGAATCGCGTGAGAGAAACGAAGGATATCGAATATGGTATTAGATAAATCCTTAGGGTATACTCTTAATGTTTTTCAGAATACTCGATCGTGTTATCTTTAATATCATTGAAAAAGAAATAAGTAAAAGAAAAATAAGATACTCATGAGGGAATTACGAGAAAATTACTATACTCGTTTAATTATTATCTTTTTATAATTACGTTGAAACGAACGTGCAGGGTGGTCCACGTAATTTTTACACCAATTTTCAAAAATATGCGTTGCATAAGTGCATTAAGTCAAACCTATAACTTTGATATAAGAAATAAAGTGAAATTAACTTGTTTAGTCTATTTAGGTTTAGGGTTTATACTTTTGTACTTAAAAGAAATAAATGCATACTCCCATTAAATTGTGCAGCCAATTTTGCATAGCAAAATTATTGTACTTGCAATGCATATTTTGGAAATGATAAATCTGTACAAGTTGTATGGACCACCCTGTATATCTTCCCTTGATCTTTAGATTTCTAAAAACAAACCCCTGTAATGTCTTAACGAACTTGTTGAGAATAAAAACAATACCATCCAGTTTTATAGTGATTTTATTTTTCGGGGGTGTTTTTGTCAAGAAATCGCGTGTTACACGTAATGTTTAATAGAAAATACGATTATCCTGGAATAAAAAGGGTGGAGTCTAAAACAGAAAGGATGAATGGTTTTAAAAGGGTGTGGTGGCATGATCACGTTCGTTTATTGTGTGTGTCACCATTTTTACTATTAATTATCTTAATTTTTAAACAATCATTTATAAACACGCACGTTTTATATATTTCGTCGAGTCACAGGACTCGTACGTGATTTTTTTTTAACATTAATTAATTTAATTATTAATACTGAAGGTCAGTAAAAAGAAAAAAAGAAGAATATCCTTGTTAACAATGACTTTGTTGTAAATATTATTTAAAATTATTACCGAAAGAGAAACTTGGAATTACATGCAAACCGTGTTTCGCCAATGATTAAATCTAGCTTAGATTTCATTTATTCTTAACGAAAAATCCTACTTGAAAAATTCAAATTTAGTAGGTAAACTAAAACGGTTTTATCCTTCCTATATTTATTTTTTCTTCTTTTTACACTTATCATTGTAACGTTTTTATATGCAGGCGTCCCTTGTTTAACACGGTACTTGTATAATACATTTTAGATATTACACAGTACAAAATTTGATATTATTATAATTTAGATTTGATATAACACGATTTTAAACGATTGAAAATCCCATTTTCATTCAACAAGTGAAAATTTTCAATTGGATTCAGGGTGTTCGTGCATTAACCCTTTCTTTACAAGTGCTGACTATAATTGGAAAAAAAATCTCTTCTAGAGTAAAGTTAGACTTCAGTTAAAAGGTGGTGAGGAAGAAAAAAAAAAACAATGATAGTTCATTGAAACGTAGGTTCGTCCCGATAGGAATGAGTAAAAAAGATAAACCGATATCGAGTGGAAGGTGTAAGAAGGGTGAAATAGGTGTGGTTGAAAGGGTTTGAAAGAAAACGTTGTCCACTACCGGTATGTTGTCAGTTAGCTCCGATCCATCGATGAAGTTAGGACAAACCCAATCTTCCAATAACACTTTCATAACAAATAATATATCATTATTTTTTTTTAATTATGTTATCACGTTTTAATATTAACATCAAATAATCCAATCATCGTATCAAGTTCGCGTTGAGTTTCCAAATTTGAAACTAAATTTGAAGATAAACAAAATTTTCATTTTTAAACAGGTGTGTAATCACGTCAGATTATTTCCATTGATAATCTTAAATAAAGGAAACAAAAAAAAAGAAAGAAGGGAATAATAGGGCTAAGCTTGTACTCGGTTGAATTAGTTCGACGAGATTGGAAAAAATAAAATGGGAAGGGAAATACATGGTAACTTTAACGGCAGTTAGCGTGACTAGGTTTCATTTACACTGATAAATCATGAAAGAGATTTCTTTTTCTTTTTTTTTCTTTTTTGGTCTATCTCAACGTTACGTTTTAGGTCGAAACCACTTCGTATTGTACCACGATCGACAAACCTTCTGTTAAATTTGTTAACGTGAAAGATTCCAAGAAGAAGGACAGTGTCATGAGTGAAACACAAGAACAAGAAGTTGAACAGACGATTATTAACCAATCGGAAATATTAAATAAATCACATTCTGGTTAGTATGATTTATTTTTTAAGTATGTGTGTGTTTGATTTATCTTATCAGTTGGTCAATGAAAATCACGAAGAATAGAGTTGATTTTATTTTAGACGAGCAAGAAGAGGAACGTGAAGTATGTGAGGAAGAACGTGATGAAGAAGATTATTCAGCATCAGCATCTGCTATTATTTTAAGACGTAACTCATCGAAACGATTGAGTAAACGTAAACGACGAACCTCTTCACCTTTTACTATAGAGGGTGAAGAGGTCAATGCAATTCGAAGACCATCTTCTGTTTATACAAATAGTTCTGTCGAGTTAGTAATTTCATCATTTTATCTCATTATTCGTTGAACAAATAAGGTGTAGTAGAAAGAAATTCATTAGTTTTGCATGAAATTAAAAAGTTATATTCAGTGTAGTTAAAAAAATCTCATTTAAGTTAAATATGCGTCGTTTTGATCGATCACTTGTTGCCTGTTTAATGGTAAAACACTTTTAACTTTTATGCTTCTCACAAACAAACCATAAATGCTATATTACTGAAACTGTGAACATATGTTCGGTATAAGTGTACCAAAAAAAAAGAAAACGAAAATTGACTGTAGGTATCCCGCGAAATTCATAAAGTCATCTTACTTTTTGATTACATCTCGTACTTCTAACAATAAGTAAATATTAAACGGATTTATCTCTTGTCAATTATGAATTATTAATTAAAATTTATTTATTTTTAATATGAATATTTTTAAATATGTTTTTTTTATTAATATTATTAGAATTAAAACTAATTATTTTAAACAGAACTGGTATCTCGGTCGAAGATGGTGGAACGCGAGAACAAGTTTTCGAAAAATTAAAATTACACAAAGAAGTTTTAAATGGTGTTAAACAAGAGCCATGGGCTTTGCGTAAAAAAATGAAACTAGTTAGACAGGCAAAGTTATATGTTAGAAAACACGAAGGTGAATTGCAAGAAAGACTTGCACAAAATCGTAGCACGAAAAATGTCTTAGCTCGTGTTTCGCTTTTAATCACAAAGGTAATCAACAGAATAAATTTAATCTATAGAAAATTTCATTTTAAAATTATGAACAATTTCATATATTTCATTTTATTAGTCGTCTCAGAAGTTCCTTTATTTTTTTTAATTGTTCGAGATAATATTTATTATAAACATTTAATCATTAGAAATGGCAATATTTTCAACGAGAATTGATCAATTTGAAAACATGGTTGATACCTTGGGAACTTCGTATCAAAGAAATAGAATCACATTTTGGATCAGCCGTTGCATCCTATTTCACCTTTCTAAGATGGTTATTTTGGATTAATTTTGTAATAACTATCATACTAACAGCATTCGTAGCAGTTCCTGAGGTAAATTTCTTCAATTTAAATAAGAAGAAGAAAAACAAAATATAATTGTTTATTATTTGAATAAAATATTCTTAAACTTTAATATTATTTATTTGTATTAGTTGCTCATAGCTGACGTTAAATCAGCTGGCGGAAGAAAAATAATGCCAAAAGAAGAAAACAATAAATCTAATCATTTATTGACGTTATGCGAATTCGAAGCCATGTTCAGATATTCACCATTTTATTATGGCTGGTACACTAATAACGATTCAAAGAAAAGTTACAGGCTACCTTTAGCATACTTCGTCACTAATCTCGTAGTCTACATTTACAGCTTCGTTGCGATATTACGAAAGTATTTATTACATTAGGATTTTGGCATATTGGATTGGACGAAAAGTTCATGCAGATTTTTCTATTAACAAAAATACCTCTACTTTGAAAAACAGAAATATGTACTTTAATATTTATTAATTCGGCATTAACTTTTCAGGCAACCAAATAATTATTGTCATGTAACATATACGAAATATTCTTCTTAATTTTTAATATATTATTTCTTCAGAATGGCTAAAAATTCACGTTTAAGTAAACTTACTGAAAAAGAAGACGAGTGTGCATTCTCATGGAAACTTTTTACCGGTTGGGATTTCATGATAGGCAATCCTGAAACAGCTCATAATCGTGTAGCAAGTATAGTTCTTAGTTTTAAAGAAGCATTGTTGGAAGAAGCTGAAAAAGAAAAGGATAAAAGAAAGTGAGAGAATAATAATGTCAAATTTGTATAAATTCGTACGTTTTTATTCTATTTTTAATTTTGTAACTTTTCTAGTTGGAAAATAATATTGATGAGAAGTTTCGTTAACGTATCGGTATTATCGTTATTAACATTATCAGCTTATATAGTAATTAAAGTAGTTGCAAGAAGTACTGAAATGGAAGGAACAAATAATTGGTGGCGTCAAAATGAAATAACATTAGTTATGTCACTTATTTCATACATATTTCCAATTATATTTGAAGTATTAGGTCTTTTAGAAAATTATCATCCACGTAAACAACTGCGAGTTCAATTGGCACGGTAAATAAATTTCAAATAATTCCAAATTTATTAATTAATAATAATTAATCGATTAAAATTGATATTCTTCTTTGCAGGATAATGGTTTTGAATCTTTTGAATTTGTACACTTTGATATTCGCCCTTTTCAATAAAATAAATTCCATGGTACGTTTCTGTTAATATTTGTTCGTTTTAAATAATTTCATTCCTGTATAGAACAAATTTTCAAACGATACGTGTCTAAATTTCATGAAACATACTGAACAATTCCAACACCTAATATATATAATTATTTATTAATTAATTATTATTAATCATTTTGTAGAAAAATCCGTTCGAAGAACAAAGAAATATTACTGTACAAAAAAATTGTACTTTCATACCGATTGAATGTGTTGGTAATTTGATTAATTCGGAATCAGCAGTAACTTTAGCATCTCTTAGTTTAATGTTAATAGGAAGTTTTCCTTATGCTAATATAACCGATCAATCGACGGTCAAACAAGAACAATCTGGTATGTCTGGTATTATTTTTTTGATTGATTATTTTTGTTCATTTATGTGTGAAAATTAATAAGTACCTATTTAAATAATTTAGCTACTGTACAATACGATGGATCAATCGAACAATTTTTACCGGATGATACACAATTCAATTTTTATAACAGTGATTATAATTCTATTTCGGAAGAATATTACGATAATAATCCAATATTCGATAATATTTCTAACGTCGATGAATTTAATTATACGTGGTCAACAACGACGATGATTGATAATGAAATACTGCAAACGACTAATACGAATTTTTATACGGAAATTGATAATCGTAGTATTGTTAATTTAACAGAAAATTGGATAGAAAATTCAACAGAAAATTCAACAGAAAATTCAACAGAAAATTCAACAGAAAATTCAACAGAAAATTCAACAGAAAATCCAACAGAAAATTCAACAGAAAATTGGATGGAAAATTATACCAAAGAAAATACATTTGTTACAACGATTAATAATATTTACGATGAGTATAATTCTAGTTCGAGTACGATTAAATTGAATACTACGAGTGTAATTGATGAATCTACGACAGAATATAAAAATGATAAGGAAATATCTAACACGTCCAATCAAACGAACAAATTAAACGAATCTGAAATTCTGCGTAAGGAAATTAAAGGAAGTAAACAAATAATTATTTGTTGCGAAAAAGTTTGCATCAATCAGACGAAAGAAGGTATATAAATAAACGAAAAGATTTTCTTAATCATAATTATGGTCAATATATGTAAATGTAGAATAAATATGAATTATATACAATTTTTTAATGCTTTTTGTTAAAAGTACCTTTGCAAAAATGGGATTTAAAAACACGTAAAGAAATGCATCTTTGTTGGGAAACAATGTACGGTGAGGAACTTGCTAAATTAACTTTTATGGATCTGGTAGGTAAAATTTGTAATTTATTGTTTATAATATAATGACATTTTTGTTAATCTTACAATAATCTGTTGAAGGTAATGACAATTGGTGCCACGCTCGGTGTTGATTTTTTTCGTGCATTATTCGTACGTTACATGAACAATTGTTGGTGTTGGGATTTGGAAAAACAATTTCCCCAATACGGTGATTTTAAAATAGCTGAAAACATACTTCATTTGGTTAACAATCAGGGTATCATTTGGATGGGAATGTTCTTTAGTCCAGGTTTAGCAATTTTGAATCTTCTGAAATTAGGTATTTTAATGTATTTACGTTCCTGGGCTGTATTAACTTGCAATGTACCACACGAAATAGTATTCCGTGCATCAAGGTAATATTATAATTACATATACATAAAACAAAATTGACAATTAAAGATTATTATTTATTCTTTTACAGGTCTAACAATTTTTATTTCGCGTTATTACTGATGATGTTATTTTTATGTGTATTACCAGTTGGTTATGCTATAGTTTGGGTTGAACCATCTTGCCATTGCGGACCATTTTCAGGCTACTCAAGAATTTACATGTTTGCAACTGAAAGTTTAAAAAATAGTTTACCCGAAGTTATCAAACCGTTAGTTGATTATTTGAAACTACATTCGTTCATTATAAAATAATTATCAAAATAAATTGAAATTATATTAAAAAAATTGTTCTTTTTATTATTTCAGAAGTCTAGATTATATATCATCGGCTAGTATGGTAATACCACTAATTCTTCTAATGACTTTAATCATTTATTACATGGTCTCTCTTACTGGATCACTTAGGGAAGCTAATAATGATCTAAAGGTTATAAAACCAATATTTAAAATATTGTAAATTAAAATATTGGTCAAAAATATTGTAATTTAAAATATTGGTCATGGCCTGTATGAGTCATTCCGTATGGAACTTTTTAATTGTAAAGATGAATTAATAATGATATTATTATATTTATTATAATTTTAGATACAATTACGTCAAGAACGTACTGAAGAAAGAAGGAAATTATTTAAGATAGCTGAAAAAAGGAAAGAAGCCATTAATGCACCGTTAACAAAATGGAAACAAATTTTACCAATTTTGCCTCCGAGTGATTCGAGCAAATGTAAAAATTCCACCGGTTTGTATTCCAAGTTTGATTTTTAATTAACGTTTCTTCTTATTTATTTTACGTTAGGCTTGAGGCCTGTGTTTTATTGGGCTAGGTCATCCTAAAAAGCTGACGTTCAGCTGTTCTGCCATCTTTTTAGGGGTCTTCTTGGTGGTCTAGATTTTTTTTTATTATTTTATTAAAGAATTCAATTCTTCAGTTTTTGTATTTTAACGTTTATTAAATTTACACAAAATTCAGCTGTCGTATAATCAATAAATTTCTTTTAACATTAAGATGATTCCTATACGGTAATAGTGATTGAAAAACCAGACGAATTAAAAACCAATGAAAGGAAATCTTCTATAACTTCGGAAGAAATTGGTATTGTCGATAGCGAACCTAAATCATTGCCACATGATTCAGATTTGCATGAACATACGAGTCGTAAAACGTGTCATAAAGTTAAAGATTCTCACAGGTATGAGAGATATCACCATCATTTGTAAAATATTTTATTGTATTTTTGTATATTTTTTAATTTGCAAATATTTTTAAAAATTAAAAACTTCGTAGCGATTATTTAAAATCATCATCGTCTAGCAAGGATGCAACTGTACCGGAAATTCGAATAAACGAAGCCAAGGATGATACAAAAACGAAGAGTCATTTTCATATGGTAAGCAAAATAAATAAATAAATAATAATAATAATAATAATAATAATAATGATAATATCGACTGACTGTTTAAAAATTGACGTAAAAGGAATGTAAATCAATTATTATTAATTTATGATACGACATGTGTGTAAATCAATTTTAAAATAATAGAATTAACATAATATGGGCATAATTTTTTATCATCGAAATAATATTATAATACTGACAATAATTTATTATTCTTTAACTCCTTCTTATAATATTAACGTTAATTTTTTTTTCCTTACAATTATTTATAAAATATATTTATATGTATATTTATATTTCTGTATATGAACGTAATATAAAAATGTTATTACTCTTATGCGTTAGCAAGTGTCGACAAAAAAAAAACAAATAATAATAATAATAATAATAATAATAATAATAATAATAATCTAACACACTGAGGTATGCAGTCGCGAAAGTCTTTCGTTTATGTTTTTATCGATTATGTCATTTATTTTGTGCGTATTTAAATATTTTGTAAAGTATCGTTTAAACTTGTATCTTAACGACTGATCACACACACACAAACAAACAAACAAACATACATATCATACATACACGCACACACATTTGAGATAATTCCATACGTGGTATGAAACGTGTTGGAAATGTTTAAATAAATACTGTAAATATTATGTGTTTAACACATTTGTTGTATCATTGTGCATTAGTTCGAAGTAATGTTTCTTTTTTTTTTTTTGTTAATGCTGATTATTGTACTCTTTCTCACAATCATTATCTCTATTAATTAAAACTTTGATCACACCTATAAGTTCATAAAAATCACTGTGTGTTCGTTTAAAATCAATGAAAAATATATGTTTGATGATTAATATCGTATATCACCTACTTGAATCAAAGACCATAGTTCTAACTGGAACATATTTAGGTCTTTTTCGTCTAGTACTCCAATGTAAATAACTATACCATACGGAAATGATTGCACCAAAGGCGTTACACGTTGATGAAAATATTAATAATATTGTTAATATACTTTCAACCTCGGGACAATTTAAATCCAAATATTTGATCATTGATAATTCGTCGATTGTTGTCATTGTTGAATTTCCTTGTTCCCAACCACGTGGCCTACAAACGCACGTGGCATTTAAAACACGTGCCGGTGTGCACTCTGATCTCATAAGATGTGCTAAATGCACGGCTGCTGAGATGCACGCTAAAATACATGCAACTGATGCAGTTATTGCAAGTAAACCACTGATCGTCTGGAAATAATAAATATGTTAAATTTTATATTAATGACCATTAATTAATGAAAATTTATTTAACAGGTCACTCAATAAGTCACGGGCTTGACACACAGATACCGCTGACAATGCCATGCTAGTTTTGTTTTTCGGTAACACAAAGCTTTAAAAGATACGTGTAAAAATTTCACGATATATATGGTTTAGTCTAGGTTGAGATATTGAAAATTTAAGTGACACTACATTTGCTAATGTTTGATTTTGACAATACAAGACTTATTGAGTGACGTGTTAATACTCTTACCTTAATCAACGATAAACAAATACCAGGACTCATACCTGGATATTCTTTTTTGAAACAACATAACAAACATACACCGAAACTTCCTGAAAGTAATAACTGAAACAAAAAGGTAAAATTTGTTTTTGTTCAAATTATATGTGTATATCCCTAAATACGGGTTTATTAAACTCACAGGCATCCCACTCCAATATGGATTATCGGTGATAGGTAAATTTGGTGTCCACAGTAACAACCATAACGATAACGAAATAATTGCGATACCAATTATGGTCTGCAATGCTGCCAAACATCTTCCCAATTGTCCGTGATAGACCAAAGGTGGTAAAAATTTTTGTGCTCCTTAAAAAACAAACGTGAACGAATGATAAATTCATTTGGAACGTTTATTTTTATTTTTAAACCATACGCAATTTTTTTTCGATCAATTTTAAATTGAACAAAGCATTAGAATTCTTTTTTTTAAATGAATTTACACCGCTTTCAAAATACAGACTGTCCAATTATTAATCTAACATTAAAACAATTGTGTAATCATCTTATGAATCTTAGGATTCTCTCAACAATTTCTCCAACTTCCCACGCGTAGTTTCCCAAACGATTGAAAGCATCACAGCTTTCTAATACGTTCCGTATAATAATAATCGTGAAACGTTTTCTCACATCGTGCAAAGAAATTCACACACACACACATACACACGAAACTAGTGTTCCTGTTGTTGTTGGTGGTTGTTTTTAAAAATGTTGGTGAAACGGAACGAAGGAATGGTCGTACTATCCCTCCATACAAGGCATCTTAAACATGAACGATCAAGTACCGGTTGTCCTTGTCATGGATATCGAACTATCAATAAATTCATCCACTCGGATTTATTTTCACGCTTTTATCAATAACTCGGAATTATTTTACATTTTTTTTATTTACCATTTTTATTCTTTCTTTTTAAATTTTTAGATAAAGTTGAATTGCAAACAATGTTACCACCACGCATTCAACTATCTTTTAATGTAACCGTGGAAATGTATGGGTTGGCAAGTATTTTCATTATCCGATGACCCCGATGCATGAATAATGACAAGTTAGTATCTTACGTAAGATATAACAACTACGGTATAATGGTGTAATTGCATTGCTACGAATTATCACCATACGTGTTCTAGTTCACATACTAATGTGTTACATATGCTTTTCGTAAAATAGTCAAAGATGTTGAATTATCTACGAATCGTTGCTTATTTTCATTTTTACAATGAAATTTTTTGTAATATTAGTTAGGAGAAATATTAAGTTCTCCCATAAGTTTCTTCCTTTTTCTTAATTAACTTTTAATACTTAATATTTAATATTTTATATTATTTTACTAATATTAAGGAGAGAAACATCGGTTGAAATGAAAACTGTCAGAATGGCAAATATTTTATATTGAAAAAATAAGGAAGAAATTTATAGGAAGATCTAATATAAAATAGACAAATATTTTCAACTTACTTTGACCGGTTCGATTGAGTACGATCATTCTACTATGCCTGAGGGAATTTCTGGTGGGTGTGTGACGACCTGCTATTTGTGAAGCAGCAAGATTAACGGGAACGGTAGTTGACAAACAATTGGCCATCGAAGGTGCACGTCCAAGTTCCTTGTCTATTTTATCGATTCGACATGTTTTACCAATGTTACCAGTAGAAAGAGCACCTGTATTATATTTTTAATATTAACTTAAATACGTTAATAATTTTATTTAATTATGTTTTTTTTTTTATAAAACATAGAGAGTATTAATTTGTAAATCATCAATAAACCAAGAACAAATTTCATTAACTATTAAATTGTTGAAACTAACTTTTACTTTAAGGAAGACCGATGAACTCTACGTATGAATAACACTCGCGGTCATTCTATTTCTAGGTGAAACTTTCATAGAATCGTATACGTTCTTATGACCGATTTTATATCGTGCCAACAATCTTACAGAATCATTATAAAAACTATAAAAGTACTAAATACAACGTTTTCTTTAAAAGAAATGAAAATATTTTTGAGAGAAATATCATGATATAATATTAATACAAAACAAAACATAAAATATATAAAATATTATAACTTTATATATTATTTAACAATTATTTAATTAAATAATATAACTTACCGGTAACCCTAACAGGGTGAATTTTGGAAACGTTACCAGCACTCATAGCACTACTGACCCTATTATTATTATTATTATTATTATTACTAGTTTGTGGTATGTTCGATGAAGTATCATTCTCTCGAACCTGACTCAAATTACCAACGCTCATCGCAGAGGTCACACATGTTGGCATTATCGATACGTCCTAGAATAACAACAATACAAGAAACAATAATAATAATTATTATTATTATTGAAAAAAAAGGTTTCATTTAAATATGATCACTGTTATAGATTGATTATGTCAGTGTGTTTGTGTCAGAAGAGATTTCAATGCGTGATCCAACCTGTTGCGCGCTGAACAATGTCAACAATACTTTTCTCTAAAGAAATAAACGTAATTCGTTAAATTTAAAAATTTTAAGAACCTCGTATGGGTATTTTAAATGTTTCAATAGAATGTTTTTAAATGTAAATCTTTGATATAATTTTATCAATCATTATTTTCTATAAGAAACTATTAAAATGAAATCAAATAAAACAGTCTCTCCCCATGTGTTTATAGTTTTGACCCAGTTGTTAAATTATTTTGTACATTTTAGGTATTGGTGCTTACCTTGAAATTATCATAAAAACTGACAGGACGGCTCCTCGGAGCATACTGAATTTCTTCATCGGTTTGTATAATATAATCATCGTTTGACAACGTCCCTAAACGTTGCGTGCGCAACTTCTCGGACATCCTGGATGATGTCCCTTCTCCCGTTTCTTTTTTTTTTTTTCTCTTTTTTTTTCCTTTTTTTTCTTCTTTTTTTTCCTTCTTTTTTTTCCCTCACTTCCGTTGCTTTTGCAAGCTCGGCTGAACACACAGCGAGTTTAACGAATAGGAATGAGAAAAACAACTACTACCTGGTATTGCACCTGTCTTCCACCTTCATTTATTTCTCATCTTTCTTATTTCCTTTAAGTTTGCTTTATTTCAAGAACCCTTCTCTTTAACTTTCGATTAATATTTTCTTTTATTTTATCTTTTAAATATCTAAGATAACTATAATATTTTATTTTATAAACTGATCGAAAAAAAGAAATTCGTCGTAAGAATCTGTAACAAAATAATACAGAAAATGATTTGATTTAATTGAATAGAAACGTTGAAATGAGAAGTCTTAACCCAGATATTGTCCCTTCGAACTACCACCTGTTCTGATGGCTTATGGTTTGTCAATGGGGGAATTTCACTTCTTATGAAGATTGTCAAAATTGGATCGATTCATGGATCGTTTCCAAGTATCTGTTTCCTGCCCAAAAGATGGGAAAAAGTAATTGCAAGCGTGGGACAGTATTTTCATTAATGTATTTTTATATTTTCATTTAAAATTAATTGTTATTTGTATTTTTAAAACGCTACGAATTAATTCCAACAGCTAATAGAATTGAAACGTCATTAATAATTAGTCTCGTTAAAATTCGGTAATAGGGAATGAAAATAAATTCATGTTCGTGTGTTAAGTAGAAACACAAACGTATAACATATGATAGTGATTAAACATTTACATTAGTCAAAAACTGGTGGTACGTTGACTCTGTGTAGCGACCATAAACGGGACGGTTAACACCGACGCATATAAAAGGGAGATGGTTAATAGAGAAATGACTTATTTCCAGGCGAAAGAGTCCAGTAACGTGTAGGTAGGTCATGTCATTATTGTTTATGTCGCCGGGTCTCTAACCTGGCAAGCTACGGTGCGTTTATTGCGTTGCATATCATCTTGCGCAATCCTAGACGGTATTTTAACTCGAATATATGTAAATAACCTGTAAATGTGTTGTATATAGTTACAGTATATCATCAAAATTATATTTTCTTTTTTATTATCATTAATTATATAAATTAAATAATCTAACAGAAAAAATCTCATAACTCGTATTTCGTTTAGAATCTTATTGTTAATTAAATCTTTTTTTTTCCGGTTTTTACTTAATAATTTATGTAATAATAAAATTCATAAATGTCACACATAATTGAATTGTAAATTGTGAAAATGATTTTCTATACCGTGATCTGTTTTTTCTTACATAAACGAAAAATGATCTTCCAATGAAAAATAAACGCACAATTTATTTATTCTCATTTAGTAAATAATAATTAAAAAACTTTCTTCCTTAGTTTTTAATCATCGACGATAATTTAACAATTTGTTAACATATTATAAAGTATTATATAACAACTACGTAATACGAGAAAAATGTAACTTTTTTTTTTTTTTTTTACGTAAGAGACTACTTCCCGTTAGTCTGATTCAACATTATACACTGTGTAACTCTGGCATAGTATTTGATGACACTACGTTCATTCCTCGAATAGAACTCTTCTATCATTGGCTTAGCAAATGCATAGCAATGCATACTTGCAAATGTATATACCGGTAAGAATCTTCTTCTATTTACGTATCTACAAATATGATTGTTAAACAATAAACCTTGCCAAATTTACTATTACCACTGACAACGAATACAATAAAAACAAGAACAAGATTATATTCTTTAGAAAAGGAAAGATAATATAATTAATTTTTAATCATGTACTTAATTAATCGTTAATTCAAATATTCAATGATGTTAATTTAAAAGGAAGTTTTTTTTTACTATACTACCGTGAGAAATTTGTATTCAATGGTCAAACCTTATACAACTATACTTATCATCGTATTAAAAAAATTACGAGTGAGTTTATATGTATTTTATTCTTTTTTTCTTTTTCAATTAAAACACTCGCCTGATTGTGTTACATTAAAAATACGATATATTTTATCGCATATATAATTGACTTATGCAAATGTAATAAAAAAGAAATATAAAAAAGAAAATGAATAAGAGCTAGTATTCTAGCATTTGGTCAAACGTTGTATTACGATGTTTTAATTTTGTTTTGTTTTTTTTTTTTTATTAATCAGTCTACTAACGTCACAGTATCAACGCGTGTGAGAGGACAAAAAAAGAAACAATTTGCTCCAAAAAAAAATCGTGACCGTGAGCGCACTTAACAGACGTAAAAGAATATTTAATACTCGTCCTAATTAAAATGATTATATTGCAGATAAAAAATTAATTGAATATCACCGATGACATTGGTACATCGAACTCGAATGATTTTTCTACGTTGCATATATGTGTTTTATGTAGGATGTATGTATGTGTGTGTATGTGTGTGTGTGTGTGTATAACTTCCTTCATACGATATTAGAAAGTTAACATCTAATCTGTTATTCTACATTCGTATTTGACATCATACAATAGAAATATGTATTATACGTGCCGGTGCACCTATCAAAAGAATTAACTTTTATTGAACTAAAGATGTTCAAACACACATACACACACACACATATACACGTGTACCAATTCAAACAACTATATAAACACACGTTTTAAAACCAGACGAACGTAAATTCCTTTTCATATTCAATTCCCATCGTTAATTTAAATCAGATTATTACATTATCGTTTTAACCTAATCTCGAATGATAGAATACAAAAAATACAAAATCACCAATAACCGGAATAAAAGTAGGAAGTATTTAAAGATCTGTGTCAAGCATACCGGTTTTTTTGATTTTTTTTTTTGTAACGTCAAAGATATTTTCACATATTATTGTTGTTGATTAATTTATTATTTTCTTTTGTTTATATACACATTAATACAAACAATTTTATTACGACAAGATCAAAGTACGGCAAGCCTTACGCGTCACAAATTTCCTCCCCTTACCCTCCTACACCAACTTCAACTTTTAATTTATAATTCCTAACATAAGATCAATGTTAAATAACCTTGTATCAAACAAGTTCTTTTTTATTTTTTCTTTCTTTCTTCCTTTCTTTCTTTCTCTCTTTTTTTTTCTTCTTTTTTTATTCTTTTTAATTCCATCGATATCTTTTTTCGATTAGTCGTCAGTCGAGTGTAAAGATTGTAACGATCGTTTTATCTCGTATGTTTCTTATATGAAAAAAAAAAAAAAAAAAAAAAATAAGGAAACTTTTAAACGTCTTATGCATATAATTATTTTCTCGTTTTAACGATCTTTTCGTTTTATTAACGATAAATATGACTAATAAAAAGAAAAACAACCTCCCATAGAAAATAAATCGTATTTTGAAGTAATACGACTATACGATTGGTGAATGGAATAAAATTCCTATGAACAAATAAAAATGGTTTGAGTTTTAAAGGAAAATCAAACTATTGTTTTTAATTGACTAGAATAATTATAGTCAATAAAAAATCCACAGAAAATAAATCGTATTTGAAAAATACAACGTACGTTAGGTGAATGGAATAATAATCCCACGGAACAATTAAACAGAAAAATGTTTGAATTTAAATGATAGATTTTAATTGTATGTTTTTGATTGACTGTAATTATTACAGTCAATCAAATAGTCAATCAAAATTCCACAGAAAAAAAATTCTATTATTTGAAAAATACTATGTACGATCAATGAATGGAATAATAATCCCACGGTACAACCAAATACATGAAAGATTAAATGTTTGTTTTTGATTATAATAATCTAACGTTCACTATATTGTTTTATTAAAGGTTTATGAACAAATATTCTCTGATCAATATGATTAATAAAAAAATAAATTGTATTTGAAAAATAAAATATTACGTACGATTAATAAATGGAATAATAATCCCACGGAACAACAAAACACAAAAATGTTAGAATTTAAATGAAAGATTTTAATTGTATGTTTTTGATTGACTATAAACGTTCACTACGTTGCTCCGTTAGAGGAGTATGAACAACTGAACACGGGCTTCACGAGTTCGTGCTTTCGTAGTGGATGCCTTCCTTCCTTCCTTCTTTCCAGCCAACACATCAACAGGCCCCACCAAGGTGTTCACCAAAGTCGAGCCTCCTCTTGGATCCTACAACCAGCGAATCTCATATTCTTTCAATTTTTAAAACAAAGATTTTTTTTCAAATAAAAATAACAGGTATTTTTTTTTGTTATCAGTTAAAAATAGTACAAACTTCTGTTTGTACATTTGTTCAAACAAATCCGTACACGTTTAATTATTCTATTTATTTTTATTTTTTTACATGCTTGAAAATTAATTAATTTGAATATATTTGTTGTTGTTGTTGTTATTATTATTATTAATATATTTTTTACAATGTTAAATAGAAAAGGAAATGAAGTGAAATGTATTGACAACGGGGTGGTATTTCAATGTTAGTTTTTGAGCACTGTTTTATTTTAATTAATCAATCCGATGTTTTTCCTCAAATACCATTTGTTTTTTTACCTCCTCTTTTTTTAAAAAAATTATTTCTCTCAAATTTATTTAACTGATTTGTTAAATTGTTTAATATATTTTTATTCGTTAAAAAAGTAATTAAATGATTCTATGGAATTTATTGAAATATCAATTAGGTTTTTATTTTTTAAATTATCAAAATGATATTAATATACAATATATATTATTTGGTATCTTTTTTTTTTCTTTTTTCAGAAAATGAGAATCACTGTCGTTCACTTTCACGTTGCCAGAACGATTCAGAATGCGTACAGATGAAGGAAACCATCGTTGTAAAAAGGGAGGGGGAAGGGAAACAAAAAAAAAAGGATGTTTATTATAGAAGGGAGCTTATGTCAAACTAAATATCATTCTAACCTTGAACTATTTAATTACATTACTCATTTAATTTGTCTCATTTCTTTTTTACCTTTCATTCTATCAACTACTCGTTTATTTTTCCAACTAAACCTCCCATCCCCGAAAAAATAAATTTTACCCTTTTCTATTTATTTTTACTTTCTATATCTTTTTCTTTTAATTTCCATCTGATGCAAAAACTTGATGATCCTTTTCAGCCTTCAAACCATAATCCCCCAAATATACTTTCACCTTCCTTTCGAAAGATCTTTTTTGTCGACATTTCTTTAATCTTATGCAGAACTTTTTCTATGTCCTTGCAAATGAATATATTTTTGGTTTCTTATTTTTTTTAATCTTTATTTTTTAACATTTTGACCATAGAGAGTGGTCTACCTGGCAACTTCTATATTCATCTTGGACAAGCCTATGATCGGAGTCGTTCGACCGGATTCTCCGAAGTGCTTCTACATGAAACGGTGCTAAGAAATTCCTTATACTCCTTGGTAAAAGACTATAATTTATTCGATTTTATTCAGATAAAATTCCCATATTTCTTTTTTTTTTTACGAATTCATATTTTAAATCACGATCTTTTATTAATGTATTACACAATTTTTACATTTATTATTATAGTCTCGATCATTTAATTGATATTATCTTATTTTAATAAAATGACATTTTATATTCTAATTTAAATTTCAATCAAGATAATTGCCTACCATATCAAAATACAATATTTTATTTTCAAAATATGTTTTTTTAACTAACCCGATGATGCGTTGTTGACCACTATTTTTCTGTTTTTATTTTCAAGTAAATATTTGAAATATTCTTTTCATTAAAATGAAAGAATAATATGCACCGATATTAATTGGGTTTTTTCGTTTGAGGACACCCTGTATATTAGTCGAACGATTAGATATATCATTTGAAAGGAAAAAATATCTTTTAAATTAGTAATATCTTTAGATATCTTTCAATTTGAGATATTAATTTATTCAAGTTTCATAAATAATTATTTTGGATATGATAAAGCTATAAAAATATTATGAATAACTTTAACACGCGCATAAACGTACACGTATATACTTTCTACCTGGTATTCGAATATTCTTCCAACTCATCGTAGAAGAATGGCAAGTTACGGTAAGATCATGCGCATTCCTTTTCTTTTATACATGCACGTTTACATGTATGCATGCACATGCATACATGCATGTGTATTTCGTTCCAACTTTTTAAAACATTCGTTGAACCGCATCCACTAATTTACAACGCTAATGAATTCTCTACCTTAGAAAGAAATTCCTTCTTCATTATCTTGAAAATATTTTACCTGCGAAGATAATATTCAATTATGATGTTTTACTTTCAAATTAACAATGTGCGAGTTTAAATGTTTTTAATTTAAATACGTGCATACATTATTTATGCATTATAAAAATAAAAGATTCTTTTCTTTTTTTTTAAGATTGTAATTATCTTTTAGGATTAAATACAATCTTCGATTTAATTTCATTCTTTGGTTTTTATTTTTGAACAATATTTCAATTAATTATAATCAAAATTTAAACATCGAAGATAATTTTTTCCTCCCACTCTCCATTATCGAATTACGCGGGGAATTACGAAAGAATTAAAATTTAATTAATTCTTTACGCATGCGCATAGATGTAAACTGATGTCATCCTTTCTACTCTCCACCCCTCCTATTCCTGTTCAACAACCATCACCTCTTCGTCATTCTTCGCCATCATACCTCTTCTTCGTCCGCCACTTCATTTTAAAATACGCTGCATAGAAGGTAAACATGGTTTGTAAAATAAGGTTAGTAAAAGAAACATGGAGTAAAAGAAACATGTCATCTGATTGGCTGTTTTTAATGGCGCGTTATTTACTCGATTTTAAACGCATTCATTGATTTTCTATGAAATTTTTAATGATAATATTAAAAAATTGTAAAGAAAAATTTATGAAAAAATTACTTTTTGTATTTGAAATAATAAAACCAAGACAATATACCTTATTTTTCATTATAATTAATCGATCTAAAATAAAATATAATTATTGATATTTAAGAAAAAGAAACATTAGCCCCAACAGGATTTAAGATGTGCGGTCGAGGTGCATGGTACGCAGTTTTATTATTGATTGTTTATAATTAACATAATATGATATATGAAGAGATAATATTTAAATATTACATTTTATATTTGCAGTACTTTGTCGAAAGAAAATTTGTCCTGTGCTTGTGCATACAAAAAACCAACAGGCGAATATCACAAAGTACCATGGGTGGATAGCAGTGAATCTGTTTATGTACAATCATGTAACATAGGTCCTAGAGATATTGTTCCTTGTATTGTCGCTGGTACACACTTAGTGAACAAGGAAGAAAGACTTCTGTGTCCTATGTTATGGGGTATGATACCACCTTGGCATAAGGTTAGTTGAGGTAATACCTGGACTTCGTAAAAGCAACAGACATTAAACTGCAAATTTGAATAGATTTATTTTCATTCTAAGATTAAGTAAAGAAAATTTTATTTTTTAGGGTGATTACAAGAAACACACTGCATCTACTCATAACAGTCGCATTGACAGAGTATTAGAATCTAAACTTTATGCTACACCATTGCGTAAAGGATTCAAATGCATCATACTCTTGGATGGATTCTACGAATGGAAAGCTGGCGTTAACAAATCACCTAAGCAACCATATTATATTCACGCTAAGCAAGAACCAGGAATAAATCCCGATGATCCTACAACATGGCCCAACAAATGGTCCCTGGAATCCGGTTGGGAAGGATACAAACCTTTAAAAATGGCTGGAATATTTAATGCTTTTCAAACTGACGAGGTATTATATACAAGTATTTAATATTATAATACTCAATTTGTTTTAATCAAAATACAATTATAATCAACATAATTACATTTCAGGGAAAAATTGTATACAGTTGTTCAATACTTACCAAAGAAGCAAATAATGTTTTGTCATGGTTGCATGATCGTACGCCAATTTTTTTTAGACGATGAACAATGTCGTGTATGTATAAATAAAACGTTAATTATTTTTGGTAAATAAATAAATGTAAATGTTACAATTATTGTTTGCAGCTCTGGTTGGATTTAAAAGTATCACCGGAGAAGGCTGTAGAAATGTTGAAAGTGCAAGAATTAACAGACAAAATATTAAGTTGGTATACAGTTTCAACGCTGGTAAACAACGTAACTCATAAAGATTCAAAATGTAGAGAGAAAATAGAAGTAAAGTAAGTATAATATATATATATAAGATTATGTAATTTTCACTATATAATAATGCAACATGCATGCTTGAATGGATAAAGTAACGTGTCAGAGTATTGATTTTGTAATTGTATTATATAAAGGGAGAAGCAAAAGAATAGTTCTGCTGTTTTTATGGCTTCCTGGCTGAAAAGAGAATCTGGTGAAAAATCAAATAGTGGCAACGATTCAACTAACAGTGATTCTGGCAAAGACGAGATAAACGAAGATGAGGAGGTACCTGCGAAAATAGTTAAGAAATCTTAAATCGTATATAATAAATATTTATTCCTACTAAATACATTTATCCCAATATTTTCATATAATAAATTTCACATTAAAGCAAACATTTATCAGAAACGTATTTCTGAGAATACAAACAATTATGTTAGTGTATACACAGTGGAACAAAGAAATAATTATAAAGAATTGTTTGGATCCCCCATCAACAAGGGAAAGTCTCCTCATTGCCATACGTGTAATTTTGTTTGATTTTCAATCAAATTATTTACCTTTTTGCAATAGAATGAAAATGTATCGGAGGCGTTAGAAATTTTATTTCGAAGAAAAATTCAAACGTTACAGATATAAGGGCTCTAAAATTCAAATTCATCTGGGGCTCCATAATATTATAATACGCCTCTGTTTAAAACGTTTATTTCCCTATATATCTTCTTGAAATATATCAATGATAACTAAAGATCGAATTAATTAAATTGACGTTAATTTCCGCGTAACGATTAAATAATATCGTTCAAAAGAAATAAAAAAAATTTATGAAACGTTTCCAAGAAAATAATATTCTATACCACTGCGTAGATATGTATGAATCGATACGACATTAAGGAAAGGAATAAAAACAATAAAGCTTTTCCAAGGAAAAAAACTTGATATCATCGTTTAAGAAGAATCTTCATTTATAAATAAATACGAAACCGATTGCGAAATTTCAAATCACGCGCCTTATCGATGGTCGGTAAAATCGATCGAAGTTAATGCAGCGAAAAAGGGACGGGGGTGGGAGGGAGGTTTAAAACGAAGTTGTGTTCGTTGAAATACGGTAATCTTCGGTATTCTCTCCTCCAATCCTCTGTCTTTATCATTTCAGTCAGTTAAATTCAAATGACTGTAGATGTCAGTAACGTAACTCGCGTTAAACATCGAACATTAATATCGACGATTACGAGTACGAATACGAGGTCGATGTCAACATTGTTTAAAATATCGAGGAAGTGAGGTTTAAAGATCTTGTTCGTGTAAAACTAAAAAAGTGCTTTTGGTGCTGCCGGGGGGGAAGGTAGTGACATTATGGTTTAGCGTTAGTGTACTTAATGGATCGGTGGAGAAGGGATGAAAAAAATCTTGTAGTGAAAATTTCGAAGGTACGTGCGCGTCCGGTGTGTAATAAAGATAATTTATTTCGATACTAAAAAGAGAACGAAAATAATATATATCAGGTTATATATATTCGGTTGATTGGTTGGTTATCATCGTCGTCGTCGTCGTCGTCGTCGTACACAGTTGTGTTTTAAAGAACGAAGTTGTAAAGAGTGGGGGGTTAGGGAGGGAGGGGGAATAAAGAAGAAGGTAACCTTCGCGCGGATGTATGGCATCCTTTACCGGTTGAGGAGGAGAGACCTTTTTCAAGGAAAAGGGAAAGAAAGGAAAGAAGGAAGGAAAGAGGGAATAAGAAGAGTAAAAGGAGGAGAGGGAAGGAGCCTTAAAAGGGGGTGGGGGAGAGAGAGAGAGAGAGTAAGAGTGAGAAGGTATCGTGCGGGGCCCAGCCTCTTGGCGCGCCTCCTCTCGTGGGTTCCTCTCGCGCCTCTTCTCCTGCGCCGAAAACACGCATCGTTAAAATTACCCAAAAGAGTGAGAGAGTGAGAGGGAGGCCCCGACACGATGACCGACAACCAAGAGCAGCAAACGCGCGAAACCGCGATAAGCAACGTCGAAACCGAGTACCTGGAGATCACCTCTAAGGAAGCTTGGCCGATTCTTTATCAGGTAAATCACGACCCTCTTCATTTTCCTCGTTCCTTGTCTTCCCTCTCCTCTCTCTTTTAATTCATTCATTCAACTCGTCTAAAAACGATCCTCGTCTAGCTTTTCCTTCCTGCCCCTTCCCACCCTTCCTTTCTTCCTTCTTTCCCCTTCTCCCTCCTCCTCCTCTTCTTCTTAAGTTAAATTGTGCAAGTGGAAATTAAAAAAAAAAAAAAAAGAAAATGTGACCACGTTTACTATCGTATTTTAGTTGTAAGTATTAACGGAGCTTTTAAGCTCTCTTCGTTCATATTAAACGCTGATCGAGCATTTTGTCCGTTCTTCCGTTTGTCTGTCTGCATGTCTACTACGAGTAATCATTATAATGTCGTTTTTAACCAAAAACTTTGGACAGATGTATAATTTACTTTTTTTTCATTGCCGTTTAATTCGAGGCCAGTTAGATTGTCACGCGACTATTCTTTTTTTTTTTTGTTTAATTTCCAATCGTTGGTCAAACGTATTCTACGTAGGTTCTCAGTATCCTTTCACAGATCAGATTTTTTATGATATTATTTATAGTTAGACGATGTTATATTAATTGTTTATCGTTTTTATTTCGACAGCATATAAGAAATGAATGCAGTAATTATGGATACACCTTTAACGAATCTAAAAAAACGACAAAATAGGAACTTGAATCGTTACAGAGATGTGTCTCCTTACGATCATACCAGAATTGTCCTTAAAAGAGGCCCATGCGATTATATTAATGCCAATCTGATACAGGTATTTTTTAATAAGAAATATTTAATCATGTTGATGTTAAGACTTGAACAATTAAATAAACAAGTTTGATATATATGTATTATTTGTTATTTTAGGTGGATCGTGCACACAGACAATACATTTTAACACAAGGACCACTGCCATCTACCGCAGGTCATTTCTGGCTAATGGTATGGGAACAAAATAGTAAAGCGGTATTAATGTTAAATAAGATTATCGAAAAAGATCATGTCAAGTGTCATCAATATTGGCCACTGGATAATACGGAAAGTACCATGGATTTTCCAGACGTTGGTCTTAAAGTAGAGTATATTAGTAAAACAGAGACGCCAGATTATACCACAAGAACATTACGGTAAAACAAGTGTATATAATGTTATTTATATAATTAATTATATGTATATGTATATATATATATATATATTTTTCAATCCATGTAAGATATATTTCATTATCTTTTTTTTTCTTTCTTTCTTTCTTTTTTTAGAATAACAGATTTGGAAACATTGGAAAGCAGAGATATATTACACTTCCATTACATTACTTGGCCTGATTTTGGTGTGCCTCAAAGTCCTACAGCCTTTTTACATTTTTTAGCAGATGTTAGACAATCAGGAGTATTAAATCAAAACGTTGGACCACCTGTTGTTCATTGTTCTGCTGGTATTGGAAGATCGGGAACATTTTGCTTAGTCGATACATGCCTTGTTTTAGTAAGTCGATATATTTGTTGTTGTATTTAATATTATACAGCGAGATTAAACTATATTTTTGAAATACAATTACATATGGATGAATATATCTTATAGGAAATTGTATTAATTTATTTCTCTATAGATAGAAGAGAATGGTTTAAATTCAGTAAATGTACGAGATGTTTTAATGGAAATGAGAAAATCCAGAATGGGTCTAATACAAACACCGGATCAGTTACGGTTTTCGTATGCTGCCATTATTGAAGGAGCTAAACAATTGCCGTCTAATAACGTGGTAACTAATACCAATTCGCAGTAGCACAGTGCTATTAGCTATATCTGATTAAAAAATATTAAATATGTTAAAAAATATGATCCTTTAATGCGTATCTTTTATTGTATAACAGTAATTATTGTATTATTAATATTTCATATTCTAATAGCATTGGTCTACTGTGATATTACATAATGATTACTATTTTTTCTAAATCAATTATTATTTACAGAATGTCGACAACAATGAAATAGTAACAAATCATTACGATGTCGTTAACAATATCAATAACTCATCAACAGAGGAAGAAGACGAGCCTCCACCTTTGCCACCTCCTAGAGGAGCATCTTTACAACGTAGCATGATAGCAGAATTAACTGTTAATACAAATACTGCAAACGGTAATTTTTTACTTATCATTTACAGAATAAAGAAAAACAAAAGTTTCTATCCGAATGGTTTATATAATATTATTTTGTATTTAACAGCAGATGAATTAGGTGGACCACCAGATAAACCGTTGCCTAGAGAACCATCGATATGTACACAACCATCTACGAGTCCTCCTCCTACAAATTCTACATCCATTACAAACAAAATACACGAACAGAATTCCGATGGTGCTGTATCTTCGGCTGATATTGTCAACGATACCGAAAATTCTTTTCATACAAACAGCCCTCCGTCCAGTCCCGATGCGTGAGTATTCTCTTCTTTTATTATTATTAAAGATAAACTTAAAACTTAATTGAAACATTATTATTAATTTCATTGTAATTGTATTATATAGGAAAAGTGAACTACGTCAACGCAAACTTGATAAAAAGGAACGACTGGCTGCACAAGTTCGTGAGATGAAACGTCGGCAAAAGGAAGTTGAAGAATGGCAAAAACTCAAGAGGTCATTATTTAAGCCCCTTACAATAGGCATAGGTGCAGCAATTGTTGGTGGGGGTGTTTTAGCACTTGTTGGCTATTTGTATATGCGTGGTTAGAATGATAAGATTACTAAATGGTATCACTATAGATATATATAAATATATATATATATATATTAGGTCAACCCATAAGTTTCTTCCTTTTTCTTAATTAACTTTTTATATTTAATATTTTATATTTTATATTATTTTATTAATATTAAAATATACCATAGTATTATGAACAAGGGTAATAGGAATAAAATCGAATATTGTTAAGTAAAATAATATTAAATATTAAATATTAAATATAAAAAGTTAATTAAGAAAAAAGAGAAGGAACTTATGGGTCGACCTAATATATATGTATATATATTTATGTATATGAAATTGCAAGTGACCAGGTGATACTAATAACGATGCACGTATTTTGAGAAATCCTTTTTTATTCTCAATTCAAGATTTTTTCTATCTTGATCCTTATTAGTTACTACTATTCTCTTTTTAAAACTTAGCTAATTAGAAACGAGAGAATCGTGTGAAAGGAAGTTAACTATTAACAATAACAGGATAATCTATATAATTAGAACTTAGGTGATTTTTTAGACGATCACTTTATTCCTCTGATGATTGTCGTGTTAACAAACGATAGTTATCCTTTAACAAACGAGTACGATTAATATAACACTTGCTGTTTGAGCATTAAGAGAAGAAGACGATGACGACGATGAAATAAAACGCAAAGAAACAAACAAACAAAAGAGAGATAAATTATAGATATTTAGGGAAAAAGAAAAACTGAGGAAATGAGAAGAAAAATAACTGAAATTTTCAATTTGTATTTTTATATTGCGATTCATTCTATAAATATTTGAAACTAGAATGCATGTCCATTACCAGATCCTTGCATAGATTTCGTCATACCGTATCATGATTCATTAAACAACTATTAAGACGTGTTCTTGTACAAATGTGTAATGGGAAAGGATATATAATGTGTATCTTATAAAATACACTTTGACCATTTTTCGGGTTCAAAAGAAGTTATTAACGAAAAACAAAAAAAGCAAAAATTTATCAAACACATGCATTCTTGTCGCAGTTAATTAAACCTTATAATTGTAATGGCAATTAATTAATTTTAATTTTTTTTATTCTTTTTTTTTTATATAAATAACATTTCTTTCATGCATCTCGATAATTAATTATTCTTGGAATTTATTGGAAAGTAATTTTTGATTAATCAGTTAATTTTAATTCACTTGAAAACACATGGTATATAAACATTGAAAATGCAACAATTATTGCATATTGTGTTAAATACTTGTTGACTGTATCGCTCGTTTGTTTTATTTTTTTTATTTTTTTTTATTGTTTTTTTTTTTTCTATTTAGTATTTTAACCTCTTGTCTTATAAAACTTTTGCAAATTTCACGTGCCATAGTAAACAAGAAAATCAGTCGAGCGTTGTGCCATTCAACTGTTCAATTACGTGTACTGTATGTTCTTTACCACGAGTTAGAGTCGTGTTTTTTGCTAATGGCACAAATTCTTTATCACGAGTTAGACACGTGGTGTTAGCTTATGGCACAAATTTCTCAACCACGAGTCTCACTCGTGGTTATAGGACAAGGGGTTAACTAATAAGGAACATATAAGGATTTTCCTACACGCGAGTTTTATATACATACATAAATAAATATAACGATTATAAAAAAAAAAGAAAACAAAAGAAGCAATTTTTAAATAGGTTTAGTATTTAGTGAGAGATTCAGGGTACGAATATAACAAAAAGAAAAAAAAAAAAGAAATCATGAACATTGACAAGCACCTCATTATCTTTATAGCGTTTAATAGGTATGCTTGTAAATAGAATTAGAAATTGTTATACAATACAGTTCACACACATGCACACACACAAACACACACACACCATAGTAGCATTGTAGATGATGTATTATTTTTTGTATGTTTTTTTTTTTTTTTTTTTAAACTAATTGCCATTAATATAACGAAGTTTGATCGTTCACTAGGAATGTCTGTTGTAGTAAATGAACAAACAAAAAAAAAAGAAAAAAAAGAAAGAGAAAGAAATGAAAGAAAAAAGAATGAATTGAAAAAAGGAAAGAAAAGAAACCAACAATATTAATAAGCTAAAGATAAAGTAGAGAAATTATATTACGTATAAATCGATATTAACTCCATATTAAACATTAATTAAATCATTTAATAATTTCCTTTTTTTTATAATTTGATATATTTAATACAACGAAAAATTTGATCAAAAAACATTTATACTTTCTTTTTAGAAATTTGTGGGCCCCCTTTTTTTCTCTATTCGAATTTTTATATATATTAGATGTGATAAAAAGTAATCCATCACTTTTAACTGGAAATAAACGTAAAAATAATGGATTTCTTTTTATCACACCTAACATTACACTTCGTTTTATTTTGTTAATTTTTATTTTTTTATTTTCTTTCCGTTTTACACTGATAACATTCCTCATTATGTAGAATTACACTTTCAAGATCTTTTGTCTATATTTTTTATTTTTTTTTTTTTGTTTTTAGTATTAAGCAAAACTTGGAAAAAAATAGAAACAGAAAAAAGAAAGAAAGGATAAAATATAAAAGGGGATTAGGAATTAATCTTTGGTGTATTTCAATTGGTCAATTAGTCGTTTTCCTCTTTGTTCTATGTTATATGACGTCTTTAGATAAAAAAAAAAAAGAAAGAAAGAAGTGAATAGCTTCAATTGGGAATATTAATGACGCATAGTAGCTGTCTCTACGCTATGTCTCTGGTATTAAATACTCTCAATTGAAAATGTCAATGAAACCATTAAAATAAAACTACACAGTTTTGTAGGAAACTTTTAATCCAATAATAACTTTGAGAACAATTTTTCTCAAATATTTGGAGATTTCTATTTGAATTATTTTATATCGTCTTGTTTTTACATTTTTTTTTTTATAAATATTATCAGCATAGGATATATGAAATTAACAAAACAATATAATTTAAAACGATATAACACTTATGTTTAAACAAACAAATAAAAATAACATCGAACAAAGGTATGACTGGGTATGGCTATTTCAACAACAACAAAATACAAAAAGTAAAGAAGATGAAAACGATGAAAAGTAAAAAAAAAAAGAAAATATTAAACTCGTATTTGTATATCGAGCTATATACTATTTATCTGTATATGTATTCATATAAGTCATGAAGAAACAGATAAAAGTAAATTAGGATCGTATTTCAAATAGATGGGAATAGTTGCAAGAATGTGTTGATATAATCAGTATGTTTTTCCTGACCGTGCTCACATGAGAGAGAAAGATTAAAAAAAGAGAGAGAGAGAGAGAGAGAGAGAAAGAGAGAAAGTTTGTGTTTGTTAGTATGCACGAGAAGAAAAGAAATGCATGGGTGGTGTGTATATGTATACGTGTTTGTTCATAAAAAGAAGGTGTATTTTTTACTTTCATACTACATTACTGAACAATATACATTGGAATACGATCTTTGAAGAAGAAAAAGAAGAAGACAAAAAAAAATAAGAAACCTATAGGAACATTAGATTTTAAATCTAACGCGTGTTCATGTTTCCATCTTTACCATACGCAAGAATATATATATATATATTAATATTTATGATATAATATGTGTATGTGTATCTGTATAAACAAATACATATATATATATATATACAACACATATACAACACATATACGTGTATCCTCCTCTTGTAATTCCCACGTATGTGTAAAACTCTGAACTATGTTTTTAAATTACACAAGTGCGCTCACAAATGAAAGAAAAAGAAAGGAAAACAAGTGGAAAAAAATAATAATAATAATTATTATTATTATAATAATAGTAATATCCTATTATCGATATTTTTCTCATTGCAACAATTGTGTATACTACGTCTAATAGATCCTAACGAAAAGAAAAAAGAAAAAGAGCAAAAAAAAAAACTAATGTAAATTGTACCCCATCGTCGTCTCCCCCCCCCCCCCCC